>CAJVPU010000325.1:0-18875 GCA_910591775.1 Dentiscutata heterogama | reverse complement strand
ATACTCAAAATACTCTCATAAAGAGAAAAAATCACAGCAGATCCGACACCAGTGTAAATAAGGTTGTCAGGAATAAAATCGCGCACGTCCTCGGCCCAATCGAAGTGGCCAGCAGTGGTAAAAAATATTCCATATTGTGCAACAGAAAAAGCAAGTGGACTATATACGTGTCGATGGGGCTCAAGATTGAATATATATGAGAAGCAAAGTGGTAATAAAAATAGATAAAACAAAAACGAAATCAAAGGACGCCAAAAACGATGCCATTCAATAATAAAGAGGAAATTAGGAATACTAATATCATATACATCTCTCGAGGAGTCTTTGTTAAAGAAAGATGGAATAGGAACTGTGGCAATCTGTAATAAAAAAAAACAAATATATGGAAATCTTAACGAATGAGAAGCGTCAATACAAAATTTAGCATATATAGATAAAATTAACGAACTTTAAAATTCCATTCGATCGCACAATATAAAAAAACCACAAGTTCACATAGTATAACGCATTGCACAAATGTCCGCGAATTTGAAACGTTCTAAAAGATGAAATAGAACAAATCGCTATAAATATCGGTAAGAAATAACACTTTAAATAGGTAGTATGCTAGTTTTGAATACACACATTTCTAAGCCGAAGTAGAAATTCATTTATAACTTGAACCTCCGGAACCCTTACTATTGGTACACTACGCGATGTGTTATACTCTAAATTAGATTCTTCAGAGCTTGATGTGTCTTGAGATCTAGCATTGATAGTAATTTCCTGCTAAATTTTCGAAGTCAGCTAAAGTCAGATAGTTGATCAAACAATAAATAAAGCTAAAATTGATTTGTGATGATCCCACCTGCCTACTATCACTATCAGAAGTTTCAGACTCATCTGGTTCTCTTAAAATTAATAAAATAAGATAAGTTTACAAAGTAGAATAATACCACAGTTAATTTGTGTCCGCGAACCTTTCACCATTTGGAGAAGAAGAAATAACTTGTCTTTCAGTGGGCGGTTTGCTGCTGCTATCTTTAGGATCTGGACGACTTGACGAAGTACCTATTGGATCAATATCCGTAGAAATTTCATCATTTTTTACTTCCAAATGTTTTCTAAATAAAGAAATAAGATCAATACAAGAGCAGATATAGAATATAATATAACTTAGTACCTAATCCTCTCTATAAGTTCATTGCGAACACCAGTCGAATTTAAACCAAGCTCTTCAGCGAGTTCTATGGAAACAGAACCATTTATTGTTTGAACAGATCTTAAACGACGAAGAAACTAGAAGGTAAAAACAAAAATATAAAAATCCCAAAGTTTTTTTACATACTTATTAATTCTGGCTTCTTCTTAGTTTTTAGAGAATTTGGATTAATAGACATTTTTATGAGTATGAAGAATATGAATGTAGTCTATGGAGATCAAAAAATGCTTTTTTCTTTGCGAGGATTTGTGTATGCAAATGAAATTATTTTATTAAGTTCATTTTTGACAAACATAGTAATATATGATTTCATGATTTACGTGATATTATAATTACGCATGATCTACGTGAAAATAATAGCAGATAACAACAATGACGATACGTATCTGGTATGTATAAATGGAAGTACAAATAAATTTTTAGCGAATGCTAATGTATATTTATCAGGAACTGCAACAATGAAAGTAGGTACAAATAAATTCTAGCGAATATTCTTTTATACTACCCCTAATGTCGTAAACCCGAAAAACTAAGGGTTGGGATTGGGTCTATTGTTTTTTTTGAAAAGTTGATCCGTTATGTTGGCATATCAATGTAAATTTACGCGTTAACATTTTCTTAAAAAAGAAACATCTTATCCATAGCAATAATAATTAACGTTAATGATATGCCTTGGGAAGTCTATTTCATTGGCTACGAATATGATTAGATTTTTTAAGTAATGATTGGTTAATTAAAATTTTATATAAATTTTACACAAAACAAAGCCTTGCACCAAAAAAAAAATTTATCATTATACATTATCATTATGCTAAAACTTTTCATTCGTACGACAAAACCCCCCATGATATCTCGTCTAAAATCAACTGCTAATATCGTCGCACCATCCACAAAGAAATTAACTGTTTGGAATGTTTATGGAACCCCTTTAACTAATCTTTTTCTATGGGGTTCGATAACCTATATCGGTTTACAAGTTGTATGGTGGAAATTAGAATTCGCAGAACTTGTTGAAGAAACGGATAATAAGGTTGCAAATTTAGAGAAAGAAATAGAGATATTAAAAAAAAATAGAAGTCATGCTTGAATACAATTTCACAAGGCAGAAAAAATAATATTCATTGGTTACATCCTTTAAAGATTTGCAACTTTTCAGTAATTTTTTTTTTTTCATTCGTCTTTTACAATAAAAAACTATTGTAAATACGTAAATATTCGCAAAATCTAAATCTAGAATTTGACTTTATCATTTATCTAATTATTGGTAACTTCGTGGTAAAGGTTAATTAAATTTCTTTCATTTTTGTTATTTAGGATACAGTTAATTTTTCTAGCAGTCGCAGCTGAATTTGTTCGGTCTTATAGAGTACTTTTTCGAAAATATAACATTTCACAAGTAAAATATAAAATTAATTTTCAAAAAACTTAAAACGTATAGCTTTTAGCATATAAACAACATTTCAGTTTTACCTTTCTAAGTTCGTAAAAGAGAAGCAAATTATACGAATATGCCATGCTCATTTCTGTACAGATAACTTCACTACTTATATACGCAGTTTCAAATTTAGTAAATTCTTTTTTATACGTAAAAAAATTACGTTGTTGACTAAATGCTAGTTAATAAGAATGCATGTCGAATCCCAATCGAACATGTGACAGAACTGGTTACGGTTACACATTCGATCGATCGTTCGATCGTAAGTAATCAGGTAATTAATAATGCGATCAGTGATGGAAGTATGATTAAGGTTTATTTTAGTGCCATTAGTAAAGTAAGATGAGGTAATTAGTAAATGGAAACGTTATGTCAATTTTGTCTTTTCAGCGAACCAGATTTTCGTTCTGGTTACATCGATCCCTTCCTCCTTACCCCAAAGTAACACAGTCCTTGATTTGACTGGCCTGTCAGGACGGCAGCCATGAATTGTAATCTATTGTGACAACAGTCACATAGGTAGAATACTTGTCGATAGTGATGCAAACGGCTAGCTCCGGCTCGGCTACAGCTCAATCATAATGTAGCTGAGCTACTTTTAGCCGAGCCAGCGGTTCAATTTGATTACTATTATCATTATAAAAAAAAAATTTATTTGGCGGAAATTTATTTAGAGAAAATATATGTATGCATATACATATATCTTTATTATAATTTATATTTTGCAAGCATGTAGAACATACAGTAGTACAAGAACGTATAGTTAAAAATTTTTTTAAAAAAAAATTTTTTGAAAGAAAAAAAAAAAACTTTTAAAAAATAAACTGTTTTTTTTAAAAAAAAAAGCTTTAATAAACAATTTTTTTAAAAAATTATCTTAAAAAATAAATCTATTGCTGTGTTTCAACCATGAGACAGCACACATTAATACTATATGCTTTTTTTAGAAAGACGTGCACATTTAGCCTGGATAGTGTCACCTGCTTTCAAGTATATTTGTTTAGAAGGCACTAATATTGCCTGGATTGCAAGGAAATTTTTGCTATTTGTAACATACCTGAAAAACAGAAAACATTAAGTTTTCACTATTCCAAAGAGTTAATATTTGGGATCTTTGCTAGGATTTTTTTTTTTTAAAAATAGATTTATTATGTTTTTCTTAATAAAAATCTTGTGTAACAATGGCTCGTAGGGTCATTTTTCTAGCAAAGATCCCATTTATTGGTAAAGTAACCTTATTCAAATACTGGGTAAGATTATTTGTTAAATTGTTTATATTAAGCTAAATATTACTTTTAAGCAACTTGTTCTATATATGTTATTAAGTTTGTTATTTTTTTAAAGTTTAAAGCTATATTAATAGAAGACAAATTATTTAATTCACATTCTAAATATTTTTGAAAATTTTGATTAAATAATTTTTTTTTTTTTTTTTTTAACTCTTTGACAGTCTTGTCATTACTAGATAATTAAATTTACATATGTTATTACATACATTATTTATCTAAATAGATTCGGCATCATCTAGTTGCTTTTCGAGTACCTAGATGCGATCTGTCGCACTACCCTATACATAGAGCAGAAGATATTGTCAGCCCTGTTAAGAGCCAAACCAAAACAGCTTCGAACCGTTATTTATAATCTTCTCAATTGCATCATTCCACCTCTTTTTTGATCTCACTTGCTCTCTGCTGGATTCTTTTTAGTTTTTCCTCCTTTTCTTCTTTAGACAGATATCTTTTTGCTGCTCTTGCTAAGTGGTTTGTGCTTTTCCTTTTTTTGAATGCATTGTCCAGTCTTGTCTCTTGTCTCTTCTGCTTTGCTATAATACCTTCTTGTCTTTCCTATTGATTTACTTTGTAGCATCTCTCCTTCTATATAAAATCAAAACACCCATTTCTAAAGATATAAAAAACATTTTTCAGATACTTATCTACTATCTTCTTGGATTTCACTGCATCTTCTAAGTTCTTGTATGTTTTCTTTCTACATAGACCTTTTACTAAACTTTCTCTGGCTTGTGCCTTTTCTTCTTTGCTAAGTCTGATTAAAATCTTTCTAAAACTGTTTAGACTTAAATCACTTTTTGCCTCTTTGGGTAGTTTGTCCCATACTATTTTTGTTGTCACTGCTTTTATGTTTTGCCAGTTGGGTTCTTGTGCTTTGCATACTCATATATGGTCTAGTGTTTCTCTAGCCCCTCTACTATACACTTTGCAATTAGCTTTAGTATAAATTTCTGATTTTCTTTGCTGTAGTTTCTGCAACACTAGCAGCTAGCTCATAATTAATTTGAACCAGAAATTTAGTTTTTTACTTTTCTTAAAAGACTTGCATTTGTAGCCTGTGAAGTTACTTAAATAGAACCAGAAGAGATTCTACCTAAATTTTTTTTTCTTCTCTTCTGTTATCGCTGACTTGCTTAAGTGAAATAAACTTAATCTTGTTGCTGTCTTTGCTTGAAACAGTTTCTTAAGAAAGTTTCTTGGGCTTAACTCAATTTAGGTATCTTTCTATTGCTACTAGAATCTTATCTAGTTGTTATAGGTTGATACAATATCTGTAACTTGACCATGCTCTGCATTTTTTTTTGCCAGAATATCCACTCTATCATTTCATTGCTTCTCACTATGACTCTTCACCTTTTCTAATACTAAATCTATACATTTAACTTTGACTACCTCTAAAATACCTATTCTAATATTAATGTTCTTTGATCTTGACTATTTCTTCTCCTCTTGGAGTCTAGGCTGCTTTGTCAAGCCTGCTATTGCTGCTATACTATCTGTTCGAATTTTAACTTTGCACCTCTGTGGAACTGTTAGAAGTACAAAGAGGATTGCTGATAGTTTTGGCTTCATTAATGAGAGCTATTTCTTTATTCTATAATATCCTTCAAATACTATCTTAGATGTATCTTCTCGAAAGCACAACCAGCTTGCCTCTATTGCTACTACTAACTTATTTGTCTTTAATGAATATCTGTATAGAAGAGAAATGCCTTTTCTGGTTGCTTCTTATTTATACTAAATTGTTCTATAAGTACTTTCTATAGCTCTAGATTAATTATATATCCTTAATCAATTCTATTTCTAATGACTCTTCAATTGCAACTATAACTACTGTTTTTTTATCTTTAATCCTTTTTTTTTTTATTGGCCATTACTATGTTTTAGAAAAGAGCTATCGACAATAGGTACCTTCTTTTTTCTTCTTTTATACTTGGCTTGGGTAAGCTTATTATTATTCTGTCTTTGCTATTCTAGCAACTATTATTGTCTTCTTCTAGTGTCTTCTCTAAAATCGAGCCAAAATTGTATTCACCTTTCTTCTTGTTTTTACTGTCTTTGATCTCAAACTTCTCTAATCTAACTCTTGTTTTCTCTTTCTCTTGCACTCTGCATATCTTTCTTTTCTTGTTCTCAATTTCACATAGCACCCATTCTTTAACTCTTTTGTCTTTAGAGATTGCTTTTTCTAGATAGACAATTGATCTTTTATTTGGATTGCTTTTAATATATTCAGCTTTTACTTGTCTCAAAAGCTGGTCTTGTAGCAACAATTTCTTTATTACTTCAAACCACTTCATCTTCTTACCTCAGCTAGACTTCCCTCTTATAAACTTAATTTGCTACCATGTTAGTAGTCGATTTCTGGTATAATCAATGATTTGTGATGTATAAAATATCATTAATTTTTTCAACTCTCTCGTAAGTTCACTTATGTTTTCTTTTAATAGCAGCTTGCTCAAAGGTGTACCTGTATCCTTTATGTTTTACAAAGAGTTTAAATTATCTATTATCAACTCTATTCTTTTTGCTCTTAGTAATGCTGTATATGCCAAATTATTCTTTCACAACTTGCTTAGCTGTTTGTCATCTTCTGTCTGCCAAAATATACTAGTCAGACCTGCATTTTAAAAAACCTTTTTAACTCAGATTTGTGTTACTACCCCTTCAACTCATGTACTGTTTAGTCTATTTTGTAGAGCAATTAACTGCTTAATTACAATTTCTCGTTCTAGTGATTTGTAACCTTCCAAATCTTTATACAAGATTATACTATTCTCGACTATTCAGACTAATTCTAATTTGCTTTTGACTAGCTTTATAAATGGTTGATGGATCTTTTCAACTAACTGGGTACTAAGTTTACTAACTTGCAAGATATAACTAAGTTTTGGTAGTAAAACCATATTGTTATATATACTAATTGGCTTATTGTTAGCTTTTTCTACTATAATGTTAAGGTCATTTGTCTGACAATTTCCTTGGCTTTGTCTCTTACTAAAGACTCTTTCAACTTTCTACTTAACCAAATACCAAGTATTCTCACTGCAGTGCTATCTTTGGTGGCTCTAATTTTGTCTTGATTGAATTGTACCTTCTTAGCCTCGTAGTCTTTATCTTTGCAGTTTATTACTACCAGATTACATTTTTTGCTATTTATCTGTATATCGTTAATTATATAAAATTCATTTGCAACTCTTAGCATTTTTTCCATCTCTGCTTTGCTATTAGCTAGCCAAGTCATATCATCAGCATAGGCTATTGCTGCCTGCCTCATACAAACTTGTTTCTGCCACTGTTGTTATATCTTCTGGGATACATGTTTCAAATTTATAACCAAAAGATTTATTATTCTGTATTCTACAAAGAAGTGGATCATAGAAAATTTGCCAAATGATTAGAGATATCACTTTCTCTAGTTGATACCATTACCTGCCTTGAATGGTGATATATAGCCATCTTGTACTATTACTTTCATCTGTCTTTTGCTAAAAAGACTATATATTAATTTGATACTTGTGGCGGGAAGCTTGATTCTCTTGAGGGCTAACATTAACATTTCTACTAATACAGAACTATATGCTTTCTGCATATCTTGAAATACAACCCATAACTCTTTTCTTTTTTTCTTTTCATCCTCCATAATTGCATTAATAATCTGTATTAGTTTTTCTATTAAGCAGCCTGGAAGCCCTGCATAATTTGGCTCTTTTAAGATACTATACTCTGCTAGAATCCTTGTCAGACGCTTGTTAAAGATTTTTGTTACACACTTCTTAAAAGTTTCTAGAAGTGCAATTGGTCTTATATTGTCTAGCTAAAAGTTCCAATCAAGGCCTTTTGGGATTGGATAAATTTGTACAAGTTTCCACTTAGCTAGAATTACTCCTTTATATATACACTTTTCTGCAAATTTTCTAAAAATACTTTGCAATGCTGCTCTAGCTTTTTTGATTAGTGTATAGCTTATTCCTGATATACCCGGGACCATTTTGGTTTTTAATTTTGTAAGCATCTCTTGCTATTCTTCTTCTTTGATTAGGTCATTTAAGTACTTAAACCATTCTTTGTTGATTCTGCTTATTGGCTTGTAAACTTTCTTCTACTTATTTGTTATCTTGTTAAGTTGAACTTGGTATTTTCTAAACTGGTTTTGAAAGTATTTTTTTGTTGCCTCTTTAATACTATCTGAATTATTAATGAGTATAAAGCTACTGTCTTTTTCTTTTAAAACCTGATCTATTTTTATTTTTTTAAAAGATCTTTCTAGCAAGCTTGCTAACATTTTTCCTTGCTCTCTTGTTATTCTTTTACAATATTTGTTGATATGCTCTTCAATTGCTTTCTGCTTGGTCTTTTCTCTTTCTTGTATTTATTTTGCTCTTAGTAGTTTCCACCATCCTATTAGATCTTCATGCCAAATTCCATCTATATACAATGTTGTTTGAGAGATTTTGGTTCCGTATTTAAGGTTGATTTCTTCCATTAACACATTAATCTTATCTCTGTTATCTATGTCGACTTTATGACTGATTTTCTTTTTTAGACTTTTCACCAGTTTGCTAATCTTGATCATGTCCTTGTGCATATGAGATTTTTTAATCTTATTTCCTCTTCTTGTATTGATTATTTTAGAAATCTTTTTTCTAGGAATATTCTTATTAGCTGCATATATTATTCCTGCTGCTATCTTTTCTCAAACAAAATCTACCTCAAATTCTGTATTAGTTGTATCTCCTGTACTACAATTTAACTGTTTGCAGCTTAGATTTTTTCAAAATATTGCTGTAGATCTCTGGAATAATCTTCTCAGTTATCTTTTATTGCTTCATCATATAAAAAAATTGTTTGCAAGTACTTTTTCCTTTTAATTTGAGCTCTACTATTGTTTTGTATTGCCAATTTTAACCTTAACTTTGTTGAAGCTGCACTGTAATCACTATATATGTATGTGTTAAAATATATAATTTTTGCTTGCACTAGTGTTTCTAAAAGATCAGTTGATAACCAGATGTAATCAATTCTTGTTTGGACCTCGGTATTGCCCCAAGTGTATACTTTTGTGCTTGGGTTAACACCTGGTATATATCACAGAAGCTTTGTGCTAGAAACCAACAAAACAAGAGAAGTATTTGTTTATTTCTTTGCTCTTCTTGATTTAACTTGTTTAATCTGGGGTCTATTATATTATTGAAGTTCCCCATTATTATAAACTGTGTTATTGGTTCACATATTATAAAGCATTGTATTATATACTGTTGAATTTTGCAAGCTTGTTTTTTGTCATTTGGTGGTATATATAGCATTATCACTACAAGCTCTAATTGCTTAAAGTATAGCCTTGCTTCAATTAAATACTTATTTATTCTTTTAACAGTACCAACATGTTTCTCCTAATTACTTCTTATTATTAAGCTTACTCCAGAACCTTTCTTTTTGTCTTTTGCTGTACTAGCCCAGAAACTAATAAAATCTTTATTATCTTTCATCATGTAATAGCCTTCTTTGCTTCTCACATTTGTCTCTGCCACACCTATGATTTCAATACCCTTCTTTATAGCCCAATCTAACAATCCTTCTAACTTATAACTATTACTGTTTTTTAATCCATTTATATTATAGCAAGTAATTTTCAGGTTCACCACTTCTTTATCTTGAATTAACTGCATGATTTTCCTTCTCGTTTTCAGAGCCTTTGCTCTGGTGTTTTTTGATATGGAGCCTTTGGCTAATTTTAGAAGTGACAGGGTATAACACCCTGCATGTCTTGTCTTTCTAGCTTGTCAAGTCTACTCAGAATCTCGAATAAAATATTCTTTACTTCGCTACTTTCAGAGGTTTCTTCTTTTCTGGCTTTCTTCTTGTTTTTGGTGTTTTGCTCTTCTCATCTCTCCTTCTTATCTTGTTTATGATCACTTGCTATATGTATGGAACTAGAGTCTTTACTACTAGACCTTTTTTCTTTTCTTTTATTAGTTGGCAATCTACCGATAGGCTTTGTATTCTTCTTGCTCTTGATTCCTTTCGTGGTTGCTCTACTTGCTTGGCCCAGAATTGTTGTACTTTACTTTGCACCTCAAGACTTCTTCTTTGTCTTTTAGAGATTTAAAGTATATAATAGCTGAGGTTCTTGGGTTACTATTGCTATTTATTAAAATATGTACTGCTACTACTTTTTGCTTTTTGAGTTGTCTTAGCAGAAGTGCCTCTTGTGCATATTGCGGCAGATTTCTTAATACTGTTTTATGTTGTGCTCTTTCCTTTACTACTTCTATAAAAGTTGCCAAAACTAACTCTTGTTACTTTTTCTTTATTCAGCAGAAGTACTTATATATTCTTAAGTGTAGCCATTTTCTCTTTACTATAAAAATTCACTCGTACGATTGCTATTTTACTTTTGTTTTTGATATGCCAACTTTGAATTTTGCAACTTCTAAAACTTTTTATCAAGGTGGTGACTTCTTTGTTAGGTGTCATTTTTGGCATGTTCTATAATATAATAACTTGGTCTACATTTTTGCTATTCTCTGTATCTTCTCTATATAGATTTTCTAACTCTTCTGCTATCAAGTAAGACTTTTTACCAAAGCCTTCTTGCTCCTCTTCTTCTCTGGGCTTATTTTTTAATTTTTCTATTGGGTTTGAAACTATGATCTTCTTGGAGGAGTTTATATTTGACATCTTTATTGTATTCTTATCTGTAGACATCTTCTTTACTCCTACTAATGCTTCTTCTTAATTTGACTTCATAGTCTTTTTTAAAGACTTTTTACTTGTTTTTTCTGCTATATTTTCTTTTAAAGGCTCATTTATTGCCTTAATTGATGCTTCTAACACATTGGCTACTCTCATCATTATTTTCTCTATATCATAATTTGTTGTACCAGCTTCTTGGAGGTTTATTGCAATTTTTCTGCTTAATTGTTTAATAGCCTTTTCCTGGTTTTCTTTTTTTATACACAATTCTTTCTATATACTCTTTTTTGGTTTAACTTTATTTCAATTAAAACGAATCCATTCAAAGATCTTGGATACTAATCTAATTATATATACTGTTCTAGAGTATGCAATACCAAGAAATTCTAGCACTTGTTTGTCTCTTTCAAGAACCATACTGCAATAGGTTGAAAAAAAATCAACAATTTCACTTTCAGGTTTGTGAAAAAGCCCTTGAAATTTTTCAATCTGTTCTATCTTAATCTAAGCCTAGATTTATGTTCTAGATTCTTCATATAAGTAGCTTGTTTTTGTATATTTTATACTACTTTATTGTTTATTCCTTTTCTAATATGTGTACTTTTGCTATTTCACGTGTTAGTTTGTTTACTTGAAGCTAGGCATGTCACGTATTATTTGTTGTTGCAATTGATCTACAAAACAGGGTCAAAGCCAATTTCCTTATAAATATAATTTTTTGAAAATTTTTTATCAAAGTGACAAAAGGCCAACTGTTTTTCCTTTTGAGCATTTAGCTAAGGGTTGGATCTATTAAGTCTGGTACAACTTTTGGTGCTGCTTCTTTTTTCTTAGAGTTTGAAGACTTGTTTTCTAGTGCTTCTAGCTCACTATTTTGTATTTTTCTTTAGCTTAATTTTGGTATAAGGATTTGCAGGGGAGAGTTGTTCATAAACTGAATGATTAAATAATTTTAGTTTTTTAAGATATTTATATTAACTAGTATTAATTTAAGTTTATTCTAAAATCAAAATTGATATTATAAAAGCTGCTTTATTATAAGAGTAATAACAAATATTATGAAATATTTTAAGAGAAAAGTCTTCAATATCTTATATTAGTATATAAATTTATAATAGCTAATCAAATTTCTCTTATATAAAGAAAAAAATATAGTAAAAAAATATTATATAATATTTGTTACTACTCTAAATATAAACTATCTATTAATTAAGTTTTTTATTATTTGTATTATAGCAGTTTTAAAAAATTAAAAACTTAATAAATCTTGAATTAAAAGCCAATACAACTCTTTTTGATAATCTCTTATACCAAAAAATACAACAAACTTTTTTTTTAAAAAACAGTAAACTATAGTAAAAAAAGAGAAATATAATATTAATAAAAACTATAAACCAGCATTTGTTATTTAGAGATAGTTCTTATATGCTATCTGTTAACAGACTTAGAACTTATTACTTATTATGAAGATAGTATTTGTTATTTAAAGGTAGTTAGTTCTTATATGCTACTTGCTAACAAGTTCAGAGTTTATTACCTATTAATAAAAAAATCAGTAATTTACTTGGCTTTATATATTTTACTATTTTTTAGAAAAAAAAATATATTCTTTAAAAAGCTATCTTCTATATTATTATCTACTTGCTTATTCTACAAAATTTTTATAAAAAGTAGATAAAATAGCTTATATTTATCAAAAAATTGATATTATTTACTTCTTTCAAATTTAGATAATTTAGTAAATTGCAATATTTTGTTTATCAACAAATACTATACTACTTTATAGATCTAATCTTTTAGTTAAAGAAATATCTAAAAATAGTTATATAATTAAAAAGAAATTTATATATTAAAGTGATACTTTATAGTAGAAATATACAGATATTATATTTGTTATATAATTTTTTCAAGTCTTTTTTCTTTTATATTTTTCTAATAAATAATTATAGTTTATTTATATATCTCTTTTTTTGTTTAGCTTTATAAGAAAAAAAAGAATTTAAAAGAAAGAATATTTAGGCTTTCTAATATAACCTCCTAGTTTATTGTTTAGATAAATTAGTATAGCAAGTTGTATTTAGATATTTTTAGAATATTTGAGTAATGTTAAACTTATTAAATTAAATTAATATTAAGGTGTAATAATTTAGTAAAGTGATGAAGTTGTTATATCTAGATAGTAGATTTAGAGTTTAAATTTTATAGACAACACTTTTAAAAAAAATAACTTTGTAATATAGTTAATAGCTATTATTAACTAGTTAGATTTAGTAATCTGTAATCTTAGTTATACTATCTAGAATAGAAACTTTGGTGCATAAATTCAAGAAATTAGGATAACTAAAAATCTATTTGGAAAGTTCTGGGTTGAAAGGTAATATAATCTTTAATAGTGCTATAGGATAACTAATTCAGAACTAAAGATCAAAACCAAAGAACCAAATGACTAGGTTCTTAAGTAGAGAAACACACTAGCCAAACTACCAGGTTGTCAAAACTAAAGAAAAAGAATATATACTCTAGAAGTATGTATCAAGAAGAGAAAAACTATAAAGTATTTAAAGCCTGGGCAGACCAACCTTTCTAGATTGCTAGCTAGAAGTAAAAAAGAGACTAGTAAAGAATTTGAGGAAGAAGAAAAGTTCAAATATAAGTACTGAGGTTGTATAAACTTTATAAAAGCAAAGAGTATATAGGTTTGGTATTACAAAAAGAGAAAAATTAACAAATTTTTAAAAATTTATTTTTATACAAACCAATTTAAAATAATATTAAAATTATTTTTTATTTAAAACAAAAAAGTAGTTGTATTAATAAAATTTTGTAGTATAGTTTTTTAAAATTTGTATTTTCTTAAGATTTATTATAAATTAACAACATAAAAATTGATTTTTTAAAGATCTTTTGTTTTTCTCTTTTTGTAGTACCAAGTTTATATGATGGAAAATTAATTAGAAAGGTTGTGGTTTAAAATACAGACTAGATTATAATAGTATTTTAAAAATAGTTTAAGATACAAATCTAGTAGTACAATAAATACTAGTTAAAAATAAGTTACTGAATATGCAAATAAAAACATATGTAGAATATAGACTGTTTTGTTAAATTTACTTTATAGATTAGCTAGAAATGGTTAGTAAGTTCTAAAATAAGTGTAAAATCTACAAGTATTACAAAATCTAGTTTATAAATAGTGAGTTGCATAGCAGTTATAACTAGAGAGTTTAAATAGATATTCTCTATAGTTGGGATGCAAGTATAGCAAATAGTATAAAACTTTTGGATAAACTACTTAAATTAGATATTAAAAGTATATGTGTAGCTTGATATACTCTCATTGTAATTATAATTTAAAATTAATAATCTAATAAAAAGTTCCTGGCCATAAAGATTATCTTAACTCCAAAAATAATAATAATAATAATAATATATAATTATTAAACTATAATATTGTATTAAAACTATCTCTTAATATATAAACTAATACAGGCAAATTTGCTTGTATTTTTGTATTTTTTTAGCTCTGATCTACTTTTTTAAAATGCCAAAATATTTAAATAAAACTTTGTATAATTATATTTGAAAATAAAAATCACTTTTTTGCAAAATTACCGGTAGTTTTTATAATATAAAAAAAAAGTTTAAATTGCTTATAAGCTAAAAATAGATAATTAAATTTAGAAAAAATTTTTAATCAAAAAAATTATTTACAACTTTTTTAATGAACTCTTTAAATATTAATTTTAAATATATAGTTCTTAAAACAATATTATAGTTTATATAAAGAATTACAACTTTTATTATTGTACTTTTAGAGATTTACTAATAAGAATCAAGACTTTACTTAGAAGCAAAATTTTTTTATAGACAAAAAACATATAAAATTTAAAAAAATCAAAAAAAATTAGATAGTAAAAATTTTAATACAAAAACTTTAAACTTTTATTATATTAAAATTTTTTAAAAAATTATCTTAATAAAGTTAATAAAACAAATCTAAAATTAAATATTTTACTTAGAAAGTATATAGCTAAAATCAATATTTAAAATTTTATAAAAAAATTAAAATTTTTAATAAAAACACAAGCATATTTGCCTGTGTTACAAATTAAGAAATAGGTTTAAAATTAATATTTATATAGTAAATAATTTTTTTAGTTAAAAATTTTATGTTTTTTAGCTTATAAACAATTTAAACATTTTTTTATAATATAAAATTAAATACTACAAATATTATTAAAAATTTTAACATTTTAGAAATAGTAAAAAATATTTCAAGTAAGACTATCAAACAGGAATATAGAATTTGTAATAAGAATTTATAAATTATGTTGTGCAATATATGAGGTAAAGTCAATAAAAAAGAGACAAATTTTTTAAGTAAAAGTTTTCTTGACTTTAAGCTTAAATATCTTAGCAATTATCTTATTAAATTTTATAATTTTTTTTTTATTTTAATTTTATATAATTCCAAAATTAAAATAAAAAAAAAATTTAGCAAATTTGTTTAATTAGTTGTTAAGATATTTTACTTTAAAAATTAAAAAAATTGTACTAAAAATGATTTGTCCCTTTTCTATTGACTCCACCCCATATATAAAATATTCGGTATACTGATTAAAAAATAAAAGTAGATGTTTACTGAGCAAAAAAAAAAAAAAACGATTTAGTGTGATTTTGTTTAATACACTAAATCAAATAATTTCTACGACCTGCTATCTGGGATTATAAATGTTAAGATCTTGAACTATTAATTGTCTGTCAATATTTTACCTATTCAGGATTTTAAACTATCAAGATTTTAACTATTCGAGATTTTGAATATCGGGATTTTGCCCCTGTCGAGATTCTGTCTTTTTCGAAATTTTGTCTTGTCGGGATTTTGACTCTTTCGGGATCATGCATGTCGAGATTTTAACCTGTCTGGATTTTGGGTTTCGGGAATCCGGGGTAGAACCTGACTCCAGTTCTTTTGCTACATCTTCTAAAGACTTGCAACCTTTATCGATTAATTTCTTCGCTTTCACCCGTCTTTTTCAATAAAACAAAACATATAATAAATACGTAATTATTCGTAAAATTTGTATTCGACTTTGTAATTTACCCAATTCTTGGTAACTTTGTGAAAAGGTTAATTAAATTTCTTTCATCATTGTCATTTTCCCACAGTTGAGAACAAGTACCCTATTGTGAATTTATATAAATTAACTGTATATTCTATATTAAGGATATATACCAATATATAAAGTACGAACCGTCTTTAAAATTTCATCTATTTTTGCAGAAATACTATAGCCGACACCTTTTAGTTTCCGAGCTTCTTCACCAGAAGTTATTCGTTTAGGATATATAGAAATTGACTTTATCGCAGTATGATACGCTCGTTCTCGGTAAATGTCTCCTGCCTTTTTTTCTTTTTCTTTTAAAGCTTATGATTATTCGACCGCCATATTCAATGTTTTCAGAAAGCGTATTTGTTTTAATCCACCATGATTTTGATATAGTGACCGAGGATTAATTAATAATACCCCGGGCCATATGTGTACAAGTGGAGAATTCATTTCGCTTATACCCAAAAGTCCGGGATATTATTATTACAAACATATTTCTTGAAGTCACCCTATTCCTCTTTTACCTTTTAAAACTTTTGTGATATTCTCATTTAAATTTACAAAAGATTCAGTCGTGTTGTTCGCCGATGGTGCTTTTCCAGAAAAATTGTTTTTTATAGCATTAGTCTTCGTTATTTCATTAGTATGTTTATAAAGGCATTTTGACCATATTATCGGTAGAAATTCACCCGTTGATAAAACCCTGAGAAGATGCTGTGATATCAATATTTCTGTAAAGAAAATTAAATTCTAATAACAATTATATTATCTTTGTTACCGCTTAACATTAAAAACAAGTCGTTGGAATGTCATTTAAATAAGATTTGGATTAAACATTATCGTTATTAGAATTTCATTATATACGCGGCCACGCGACTCAAAAATGATTATCAATTTGTATGGGGTGCAGATTATAACAATTCATGCAATTCACTCTACCTTTATCTATTACGTTAAAATGTCTTCAGAAAAAGAGTCAGTCCAATCAGAAATAACAATAGGACGTCAGTCTTCTCCTTCAGTAAATGAAGGATCTCCTTCAGTAAGTGAAGGATTAAATAAAAATAACCAAGATATAAACAAATTGACTGAAGAGATGTTTCTTAAAGTGGCTGATTATTTAAAGGGAGAGATCCTAGGTATTTTATTCAACTAGTCTACGTTAATAATTTTTGATGCTCTTTCTTCTAGCTTCAAATTCTGAGGCTCGATTGATTTATTTTTAGTTAAAATTTATAGCTACAACTGAAGATTACAAACTTTTAGAAACAATGAATCAAGTTACGCGAGACCGGTATCAAGAAATGTCTAAAATGGCGCAAAATTTGGTTGTAGAAATGGCCAATTTTCAAAGGATTTGTATGTCATTCAGCTTTGAACAATTTTCATGTGATTAATAACAATCGCCTAATCTACTTGCAACTTATTAGACACTAGCTTCGAACCATATATTCAACAAATTGATGAAATATGTGAACAAGTCGATTTTTTGGAAAAAGTTGCTAATGAATTAGACGAATATTCAAAAGAATTGGGTATGCATTTTTCTTGGTAGAACAAATTATTATTCCGACTTATTAATTAAATCTTATAATACTATTTAGAATCGCGAATGAAGAGCTTGACTAAATAGATATTCATAGATCTAACATCAAATTCTAAAATTCTAAGCAAATGATAAAATAATTTATTTAGATAATATATAATTGTTTTTGTATTTTTTTTTCGTGTTTTTGATAACACACATATATATATTCGGTATTATGCAGCTATAGGTTAATGGGTTTACAATTTGAACTTGCAAATCTATTAGATTCTTAAATATATTTTTAAAAACATTTGTTAATATTATTGTTGACTGATGACCTATGTCATAACTTTTTTTGATATGGCCTTTGGTCATATAATATATGATTTATAGATCATTTAAATGCTAATAAAAATTTTTTTTTATTATTAATTCTTACTATATTAAAAGGCCATAAATAAAGTCTTATCAACCTTCGTTATGACCAAATGACTTATGACAGATCATGAAGCCATCGGTCAGCGTTGGTAATATAAGTTATATTTGATTCATGATCAACATATGTCATATGTCTCCCTGAATTCCTGTCAATTACGATCAGGTGATTTCGGAAACGATAACGATAACAGATATAGTGTGATTACGATCTGCACATGATTTCTACCATACAATATTTATTATTATATGCCAGATGGATGAGCAACCAGCATCGAGTTAAAAAATTTTTTCATATGAAAATATAAGTGGATAATCTATATATATGCGTTAATTCATCTCAAAATCTTTAATCATAGCTATTACAAAAATGGCATCGAAACTAAATATCAATTCTTCCTTCGTTAATAATGATAACGTCAAAGAAGAACTATCCCATGTACGATATTTTTTAAAAACTGTCCAAGAACGTGTCGAAAAACTTGGGACAGACGTAAAGGAACTTTTTAATAAATCAGACAAAGAACAGGCTACTGGAATAAGGATGGTAATTATGGGGCCGCCTGGAGCTGGTATGAATTTTTGTAATAATAAATAAATAATAATAATAATAATTATAGTAATAATAGTAATAATTATAATTAATATTAAAATTAATATTATAATTATTATTGCAATTACTTTATTATTACTATTCTTACTATTCTTATTATTATTACTATCATTAATATAATTTAACTCCTTCCTAATTGATACTTTACTGATCAATATTATGCTTTTATTTATTAATACAGGTAAAGGAACTCAATCTCCAAGAATCAAAGAAAAATTTTGTGTTTGTCATTTAGCTACTGGTGATATGTTACGTTCGCAAGTAGCGGCAAAAACGAAACTTGGTGTGGAAGCTAAAAAAATTATGGATGCTGGAGGTCTGGTATCTGATGAAATTATGGTAGGAATGATCCAAAATGAATTGCAAAATAATCCAGAATGTAAACAAGGGTTCGTTAGGATTTATTTTAATTATTCATATATATTTGATTGATTATTTAATTGAGGTTTCATCAATGCTTCTATCACGTCATTTACTGTGACAGCTTTATTTTAGATGGATTTCCTCGTACAGTACCCCAAGCGGAAAAACTTGATGCCATGCTTGAAAAAGATAAAAAAAAACTTG
>CAJVPU010000324.1:0-18890 GCA_910591775.1 Dentiscutata heterogama | reverse complement strand
TACAACACAAAAATTGATTTTCTGAAGATCTTTTATTTTGTCATTTTCGGTCCTTTTTCCAGCACTCAGCCCATATAATATACATCAAATTAAAAGTGATTTAACAGAATAATAAAAATATTTTTAAAATATTATGAAAATATTTTTACTATGTATTTATCATATAATAACTCTCGTAATATTGGAATTATATTGTAGAAATATTATAGCAATATTGTATCAAAAATCGAGGTTTCTGCAAAGATATTATATATTGTTACGGGGTGAATCGTACGATCAATAATCTATACTATAAAATATAGACTTCATGTGATAAGGCAACTCTCCAAAGGCGTGACGTTTGTGATTTTACAATAATTTATTTTATTAAAAGGATTTATCAGGGTGATTTATTAATTGTATTATGAAGGAATTATTGGAATCCCGTCGGATATTCTTTCAACTAACGCGAATTCTCAGAGTTTTTATAGCTTCAACTGTCTTAACAACTGAAGGGCTTAAGGGAAATACTGATTACATCTTAACGAATTTAAGGGAAAACTCATACTAGTGTAGGGGCTTACAATGATAATTACAACATAATTCAAGAAAATACAAAGGCTTTGCTTCGCTCGTACAATATTTCATATTGCAAGGACTTGATTTCATCTTCATTTTCTTGTTCTTCGCTTTTTCTTCTTTACGCGTTCAGGTTCTACGGATTTCACGTTGGTTTGTTTATCATCTTCGGCCGATAAACCTCAACCGATAAACCGGCCTTGCTTCTGATGATAGTCACGAGTTTACTGCGCCCGATTTCGTAAATCCACTTTTAGCCCGTGACAATATGTATTTAAATCGGTGGTGTCCCGTGATTGAGCAACCGACCATATGTCAGCCAATACTGTAAGATACAGGTTAATGTGTGTATAATTTTTCATATCGGGTCATTTAGTCATTTCAAACGTAAATGACCAAATGACCAATGACCAATTCATTTGGTCATTGGCCATTTGAAGTGCCAACATTGAGGTCTGGACTAGGATATCGATTTCTGAGCCTTTACACAGGCGGATTGAGCCAGGAAGCACTGTTACCCGGCCCTGGAACCCTGGGCACCTGTTAATCATATTTTAATCGGATAACTAATTTCAGAAAATTACGTGAACAAATCAATCTTATGCCCCAGCGTTGTAGCAATTATTGTCGTGGTCATAATGAAATCGATTAAAATGAAATGAGGGTTTTATTTAACCCACTTATACTTGTTTATTATAAACTCTACCCTAAAACTAATCTCTAACCCTAAACCTAAAAAATGCACCTCAAAAATTTTTATTTTCCGGTAACTTGTCTATTTTATTTTATTTTTTTTGCATTGTACAACACTATTGGCACTTCAAATGACCGATGACCAATGACCAAATGAATTGGTCATTGGTCATTTGGTCATATACGTTTTAAATGACTAAGTGACCTGATATAAAAAATTATACGCAAATATTGGTCCGTTGTTCATCACGTGATACCGGCGATTTTAATACATATATATATTAGATGGCCAAACGACAAATAACCTGGGGTTATTTGGGGTCATTTGGCATTTGATCATTTAGGACCAAATGACCGATCATTTCCCAACACTGCTGTACAATATTTCATTTTAATCCGGTCATAATTATTTAGCATACATCGATGACTGGATCAATTATCTGACTTGAATTTTTAGCCAGAATCACCATTTTTTGATCTGAGTAATAGCTTTGGACTGTTGTTTTCTTATCGGCAAATTTGTGCCTAAATTAGGGTCTATATATTTTAACAATGTGATTAAAAATAAACCAAAATCTAAGCTATTATGCATCTTGTAATTGTTGAATCCAAGGATCTAATTTAGATCCAATTCCGCAAATCTGCCGGTATGTCTACAGGTAGTTTGCGAGTAGCCGTGGATACCCGCGGTTTTAAATGCCGGACCAGTGCTTATGTAAGTTAAACCCTTACATAGAAGGTAGGGTAAGGGTACTGCATCTATCCTGTCATACCCGTCCATGCGGAGCCTTAAGCAACATTAAAAAAATACTATGGATTCTTAATACGTATAATTAAACTTCCCTAAATGCAGCATTCTCTATGCACAGACACAAACCCTAGCCCATATATATTCTTAAACTCCATAAATGAATTCTCTTATTAGGCCATGTGAAATTAATTTTCGTTTGCATTATCCGCCGACCAATTTTTTTCAATTTTTCAAAAAAAAAATCTTTTAAGTTCCAATTGTGCCAATTATTCTATTTTGTCATTTAATTTCCTTAAATTAGTCCGGTATCACCCGACAGAGACCTTGATTTCCCGGAGTTATCCGATAGGGCGGATAGAAACAAAATCCGCTCTCAGACCGAAATTTTGAAATCCATGTAATGCAAAACGAAAAATAAACTTTATGTTGCCTTATTGTTAAAATTTTATATAAACTGTGTTTATGGGGTTTGAATTCATAGTCGGACATTTCGTTTGATTGGCTGATGTAAATCAATTGCCCGGGTGACTTATTTATACACTTTAAAGTACATTTTGGGAACGTAACGTTTCACTAATAAAAAATCACTGTTTTTCACTTCGAAAAAACGTTTATATTTACTATACAAAAATAATAAAAAATAATCAGTAACCCCGAGAACTTTACTTAAAAGACAAAGTATGCCTGTCGTTTATCGGACCATATTGTAAAGTGAAGGTAACTGGAAACGTTTTTATCTAAAGCTATTTTATTACGTCAGATTTAGATAAACTTTTACTTTTAACTGTTTAATTTGAATAGGTACAAGCTCTTAGCTGTAGAAGATCTAGGCTTAATATTTAAATTTGGTCGGCTCTTGTAGTGCTTTTGGGCTTGTCAACCGTATATTAATAGTTGTAGTTTATGTATTGTACGTAGATTCTTTAATGAGGTTGGGTTTATTACTTTACGCGTATCTATCTATTCTCTAAATATAAGTAATTCGTTCTTTTATGTGTATTCATTAGTTTGTAGGCTTCTTTATTCGAAGTTTTGTTTCGTTTTCTAGTAAATACCGTAGTATTAATAAAATTATGTATTTTGATTGGTTAATTATCACGGGCAATCACGGGTAGATCTACCAAAATTAACCAATCATATGAATTATTATGCTCCGAAAATAACCGGTTTGACTATTATAGGAATTGATATACAGCAGAGAATGAGATGCATGATTCGAGTAATTTAAGCAAGTTTTTTAAGTTTTTTTTGACAAAAAATTCTGAAATTTTCCCAGCGACTAATATTATATACTAAAGGTATGGAAGTTTTTTTTCAAATTCTTAATTTTTTTATTTTTATTAAAATGTACGTTGAAATTTTTGTTCGTTTCCACAATGAAACATCGCAAGCCTTAGGAAAAAGATTTGAAAAGCTTTGTGAGAGATTGTTAGCTGTGAATCTTAGAGAATTTGGATTAATAGTGGATCGAGTTGGGTGAGTGTTTCTCATTGAATATGATGAGTCGTTATGTATCCTAAGTTACGCTGTCGACTTGAAGTAAAATATCCGAGAATTGAAAGCTCTTCGTGGCCAACTGTTTAAACAGTTGAACGTTCTTCTCGGTTTTCAAGGATCCCGTCCGTAGACTTCCACTCGGGGATTTAATGACGAATAAGATACATGCTGGCCCCAGCTATATACGATTATGAATCATACTCAATTTTTATCTATCCTTCTAGGAGAAGTCGAGATGGTGGTAGAGATATTATTATTCAAATATGTGGATTAAGAGGTGTTATACAGTGCAAAGCTTATTACAATCAAAATATAGGTGTTTTTTTTTTATTCATCATTTTTTTTGTTAAAATTTAATTAAATTAATTGAATCATCTCTCAGATAGGAAGATTGTAGATGAATTTAGAACTGTTATAAGAGATGGCAATTTTCATTTTGGAGTTGTGGTTGGTGCAATTAAAAAAAGGATAGGTACAAGTGCGTATGAATCAGCAAGTAACGAGAAAGAAAAAATAGTAAGAGTATGTACATATTTAGAGATGTATAGGGTGATTTTGGAGATAGTGATGGATCTTATAGCCACCGAAGTATATGAATTGCAAGTTGTAAATAGAAAATCATATTTTGTTCATTTTTTTAATTCTTTTCTTGTTTCATTTTTAGTTGTATATATTTTTCTTGCTTGAAAATAAAATATGTTCATAAAAAAATAAGTAAAGCACCTTCGAACTAAACACTTTCTTGTGGTTTGTGAGTTATCTTTAATGGCTATCAATGAGGCACTAGAAGTTTATCCCGAAAATTCAAAAACTAGAAACTTAATATTTCACATTTTCTATTGGAATAACTCTTAAATTTTTGAAAAATCATAACAATAAAAGTTAGGCAAAGCATTATCGTAAATAAGCATCATAACGGGAGAGTCGGTAACTTGAAACTTTACTTCTCTCATCACTTCGTAGCTATACTTTTTTGATTCACATTTAACTTTTAAATTTACGAAATCTGTGTTTTTACAGATTGTCATGTAACAATTGTCTAAGTACCCTAGTTACGACAATAACTGCTTATCTAAAATTAGTAAAAAAAAAATTTATTTTAATTCTATGAATCTATAGAATTAAACCAAAAAATTTTTCAATTTTAGATAGGTGTTATTGAGATATAATCAAAGTTTGAAAAAACTTAGCCGCGATCTTTGTTTTGATAATTTTTTTTTGAACTTTGAGAAATGATATCCCAATAACTGCTTTCTAAATTCAACAAAATTTCTTTTATTTTAGTTCTATGAATTTATAGAATTAAATAAAAAATTTATATAGGTAGTTATTGAGATAACATCGCTCAAAGTTCAAAAAAATTATCAAATAAAGATCACGGCTGGTTTTTTTCAAACTTTGAGTGATGATATCTCAATAACTACCTATCTAAAATTTTTATCGATTTTAGATAAGCAGATATTAAACAAATTTTGAAAATTTTCATCACACTTAGACAATTGTTATATGACAATCTGTGATATGCATAGCATATTTACACAAACGGTTGAAGTAGAAGAATTCGTTTATGCTTTATTAGTTTTGCGAGTAAGTATTCTTTTAATTATACTAACCTCACCACTCATAAACATGAATCTATGCAACACCACTAGATTAACAGCCAACTTAGGACTTCTTTTGGCTGATTCACAAGATAAACCTGACACTGCATTGCCATGTCCCATACACAGGTGTGTGCTTGTTCAGTAATTTCATTCTAATTAGTACATATTGTCTGTTACAATTGTGTTTGTATTTTGTGTCACTTTTTGGGATGCTGCCATAACACAATCCATATCTCAAGCACAACTTTCCTAACTAGTCCTCTATTACTTACTTCTTATTCTTTTTAAGGTTCACAAATCCCAGTACCTTATTCTATCCCTTTGTATTCTGTACTCTTAGTTTAGTTTTCCAATCCAGATAACCTAAAGAGATTGGTTTGCCCAGATCTGAGTTTCCCAGGCTCAAGTTTGAAAGTTTCCCAATCCTTGGTACATGTTTTTATATCACAAACCCTTTTCTTTCAAGATCTTATTCTAGAATCTTTTTATTAGTTACCCAGTTAACAAGTTAACTAATAAATATATAACTAGTGTGGCTCTAGTAATTCTGGTGGTGAGGTTGGTAGATCTTTTTGTTTAAAGATCTTTGCCATCTAAATTTTTTAATTTCTGGTTCACTCTGTTCTGTCTTGTAGTACCATCAAAAGTCTATAAATTTTTACTTAAGATTTGCCACCAGTTTTAAATTTCTAAGTTCTTTGTATAGATATATCTTTGTAATTTTTCATTTCCAGAAGACTTATTGTAAGTTTGTGCTATCTAAACCAGTTTGTATTTCTTTATATGATAATATAAATACTTCTAGAAGCTTTTAGTGCCTAGGAGTGTTGGTGTAATCTGAACAACAAATTATAAACCCAATCTAATATAGAAGATCTGTTAGAAAGCTGACAGAAAAGAGCTAATATATATTTCTACTCTCTTCCCCCCTCTTGACACCTCTCTACTTTCTCTTTTTACCCTCTCTATACCCTCTCTTTCTTTGCCTCTTTTACCCCCTATTAGGGGGTAAAAGAGGCAAAGAAGAGTAAAGAGAGAGTAAAAAGAGGTATAAAGAAAGAGTAAAGAGATATCAAAAGGAGGAAAAGGGGTGATAGGTATATATTAACTTTTTTCTGTACTTTCTTACTATATACAAGTATTTTTGTTTAAAATATTGCTAGTGGAATTTGAACTTGATATTATAGTCAAGCTAATTTGAAGATACAATAACTTCATTACTTTATTAAGTTATTATACTTTTTAATATAATATTTTAATTTTTATTTTTATTTTGATTTTATATATATATATTATTACTTTTTTTTATATATTTTAATTTTACCTAGAAGAGCTAAATCTAAACAACTCTCTAATGCATAACCTGATTGTTGCTAGCTCTTACAGAACTATGCAAGCTAGGTATATGGTAAATGCTATTGAAAACATTTCTTCTGTAATATCATCTCCATCATCATTAGCCCCTATGATTTACAAACTTCATCATCTTCTTAACATTCTTACCTCTCTTTATCTTCATTACCTGACTAAGAATCTTCTTTAGACTCTAATTTAGAAGATATTCTACAAGATAAAACTGATAACCCAAAGTTAGAAACAATAATTTAAATAACTAAACAACTTGGCATTATTGACCCACTTATATACTATAATAAATTTCTTTTTTTATCACAAACTACTTCCACTTAAACACTTATAAACAATTTATTCTTTTTTTATTTATATATTATATAACTTTCCCTTATACTACTCATCTTATTATATTAAAATCTTTATCCTTAGTACTAAAAACAAAGAGAGTAAATATACAGAAATATATATATACCTACTCAATGAATCATATCCACTTGCAAACCACTTTATATCTCTATTTCAAAATCTCTTATGCTGGTTTAGATATGCACCTCTTAAATTCTACCAATACTCTGTGATATATACTTACAATATTCATAGCTTTAACCAAGATCTTAAATGACAAATTTGAAAATACTACTCCCTATTTAATAATTTAGATATAATTTGCCTTACTAAAACCAAACTAGCCAATAGCAACCTTATCTCTAAATCTCTCAAAACCCAATACTATACCTACTTTTGGTCATATACTAACAGTTTCAAAGCTAAAACTACTATTATGGTCCACAACTCTCTAACTTCTTATATTCATAAAATAATCTCTATTTCTGGCTATACTCTTCTAATCAATCTGTTTTTTAAACATGATTTCAAATTTCATATTATTTCAACTTACCTTCTCAATGACAATACTATCTCTTGTCTTAATACTCAAAACACTATTATCTAATAGCTACAAGAAGCTCATATACTTAACTTACTCCCTATTATATTTGAAGACTTTAATGTCTTTACTAACAATATTCACTCTATTTCTATCAAATATAAACTTCTTTAATATCTTTTATATAACAATATGTATAATCTTGCTTCTTACTTTAATTTATTTTCATCTACTTGACATAGCTTAAAATATAGTAATAAAATTGATTTTGCCTGGGCTTATTATACTATTTTAATCTATTTTATCTCTTTTAGCATTGATGATGCAAATAGTAGCTCTCTTAGTAATTACAAAATCCTTATTTCTTATTGATCCTTTTCCCATACTCAACATGGTCAATGCAGACACAAAACATGTACACATAGAAGAGTTTTTAATTACAAAAATATGTCTAATACCAAGTGGGAAGAATTTTCCAACCAAGTTAATTTTAATTTTAACTACAACTCTACTTCTACTTCTATCTATATCTCAGAATCTCTTGAAACAACTTGGTACAAAATCTAGTATTATTACAGCAGCATTACAATATATTTCTAATAAAAAATATACTGTCCATAACTTTTAACATATCTTTTCCTCAAAAGCAACATATTAATACTTAAATCTTAAAAAACTTGACAATGTTATTCAATATACTAAGTTTGCTTTTAAACACTCCTCTCTTATTCTCTCTTACCTTAACTTTTTTATTACTAAGATTAATTATTCTGCAAGCCTAAATATCTCTTTAATTCTACTTACATACCAACTCCTCAACTTCTGGATTACTAATACTAATTTAGAGTGAAAAAATCTTTTTTATACTCACAACTTAGAAAATATTAAGGAAATCAAACAACAAATTAACAATAGTATTGACAAAAGATGCTTTAAATTACAAACATATTCTACTTTTATAATTAATAGCATTTTAAATTATTATAAAGACTCTGTCAAATTTAATAATATCCAACTTAATAATGATATTATCACTAATTCTTCTATTATCAAATCTTATATTCTACAAAACTTTGATAATTGGACTACTTCCTAACACATCAACTTAGATATATTCAATTTCTAATAGAAAACTGAATATGATTCTAAATCTAATATTAACTCTAACTAGTACTTCAATATCCTTTTAAACTTTATTAAAGAAAAGGTTCTATTAACTATTAATCAACTTTCTAATAACAAGGCATATAGCTCTTCTGGCATCACTTATAAAATATTTAAATATGCTAGTCTTAACTTTATCATTACTATTATATTTCTTTTTAACTATTGCCTCTTCTTTCAATCTATCTAGACAATAAAAAAAAGGCTATATCTTTTTTATTTCTAAAAAAACTATTTTCAATAGCAATCTTTCTAATATTAGGCTAATTAGCTTAGTAAAATATATTAGAAAATTAAATACCACTAACTACCTTAATCTTGCTCTATTTCATTATGATATCCTATTATTATTTAACTTTGCCACACTTCCTGACAACTTTATCTCTATCTTTATTCATATTCTTAATAATATTATTAAAGATTCTAACTATAATTCTAACCAACTTTGGCTTCTATTTCAGGATATAAGCAAAGCTTATAATTTAGTTAATTTTAAACCTTTTTAAAAATTCTTTAAACATATTCAAATGCCTTCACAACTCATTTTTATTCTTATGAATCTTTTATTTAACCAAACCAACTAGGTTATTACTAATCTTGGCCTTACTAATTTCTACCTTGTTAGAAATAATATTAACCAAAGAAAACAATTACTTCTCTTTTTTGAAAAATCTACTATGACTCGCTTATCTCATACATCTCTTTATACTTTTTCAGTTATACACTCTTTATCTTATAGCAAACTAGTCTTATATATACTTCTTCTAATCACTTTAATAACTCTATTTCTGTTCTTGCCTATCTCTTAATTAATAAAGATTTGTAGACAAATTTGGCTGCATAATTACTATAAATATATCTCTGATCTACTTTTTTAATTATTTAAAATATTTAAGGGTATATCGCCCCTAAAAGGTATAAAATGATCAACATTTTATAATAAATCATGGTGGGATTTAATAGTAAATTTTTATAGTATAGGAATCTGGCTTGCTTACATATAAAAGTATTTTTTTATTAAGTGACACTTTTATATTGCTTAATTAAAAGTTGTAGAGCTAATTTTTGTGATTCTAATAGTAGTAAAATCATCAAAATCAGCTTGATAGAGCATAAGATATAAGTATTTTTCAATTGGTTACTATAGAGTTTTTTCTTAAGAATTGAAGCACATGAGATTCTACTTACTATATAAGGTAACTAGTTACATGCCCACTGATTTTTACTATGAAATTTATACCCTTTAACTGCAGATCACCTCTTAAATATTATAATATAAGGGTTAATAATGTATAAGTGATAAAAATAAATAGATCAATTTTTTAAGTTGTATATTAAAAATTAGAAATGATTTAAATCTAATAAATAAGACAAAAAAATTTAAATTTTAAATTTATTAAAGTGAAAAAATGATTTTTAATTGATTTATTTAATATTCAATTTAAACATGAACGTTGATTTTATTCAAGTTGAAAAAATACAGTTTAAATACATTTTTTTAAATTCTATATTTTACGATTCCAAGTTCTTTTCACTTAATATTATGCATGATAACTTACACTATTTTCTAATTTACATGCCTTTAATAAGTCTAAATATTACATTTTTAACCACAGCCCAAAGTTTTCTCTAATATTATGTACAATAACATACCATTTCATCTTTACCATGACCCCAAAGTTTTTTCTCTATATATTACACCTTCTAATAATTATTATACACAACTACTTGTATTTACTACTCACGTCAAAATAGTTCTACTTATCAGACAAGGCTTAGAATAATTATATTAGTGGAATTACCTCTTCAATAACAATTATAGAATCATAGATTCTTACTATATAATAATGCTTTTCATATTGAAATTTGAGTATACATTTGACTTATTTAAGCAGGTTTAGAAATATTATAATAGCTAAATATAGGGCAATACAATATGAATATAAAAAGTATATCAATATGTATGAGAATATTCAATTCGGCCCCAATGGCAACTTCATGTCAAGGTTAATTCCAATAAAGCATGATGCATTCGATTACAATTAAGAAGTTACTAACCAAATAAAGCATCAAAGGTGTAAATTATATTTATATTAAAAACTGATTTGATATACCTTTTTATATAAACTGATATGATCTAAAATTTGTACACCCTTATTGGTTTGTACAGCTGATAGCCAATCAGCATGTTGCATTCGGCACATGACAGAGACATGTCTTTTGGTCTAAAGGCATGCCTCTGGGCATGCCCAATAATCCTGTACCCCAACCCTAAAGCTAAAGGCTTCAGATTGGTGTTGGAAGTGTTGATTATTTTCTTAAAAGAGTTGTATTAACTGAATATTTTTATTTTTTAATTGGTTTATACAATCCTGTAGTTGTTGGATAAGCTAGGCCTGACCATCTAGCTATTATTGCATTTCTATTATAGTAACAACTAGTAGTATAATTTCTTCTTCTGGTTCTGGTTCTAATATAGAAGATGTAAAGAGAACAAGTGTAGGTGCATATTCATTACAGTGTTCTTGATTGTAATCAAGTTCCTCTTGATGCTTCATATGCAAGCATTACTTGCAAAGGTCTACTAGATAGGTAAAACTTTTATGCATTTAGGCAAGTATATACTCCTGATTGAAGTCTGGGTGGCTAGTATCAAAGGAATTTTGGATGACTTAATCCAGTCTTAAATAGTCATCATCATCAACTAATAATCCTTATTCTGCATGAAAAACTAAAGTTATATTTTCATCGGTCTACTCATGGTTAATTCAGTTATTAACTTGGAGTTCCAAGGCCTTAGTAATAGTTTGGTCATTTTGGTAGAGACGAATTATAGCTAATCGAAAAATACAAGTTTGGTTTAATTCATATTGATATCTAGTATTTTTAGTGGACTCTGTATAGTGTCTGATACAAGTCCACAAATTGTAATTTGGATTGGAGAGAACATCTTGGCTAGCTTTGTAGGTATACAAGTGCTCAAGGTCACAAAATCAAAGTTTAGCTCAAAGACTATTTAGTTAGTACATCTTGAAGTGTAGTTCTGACTTTTGGCAGATTTGTTATTTAACAAGAAGTTTACGACCCTCACCTTCAATATAAAAGGTGATGCTTCTTGGGTCGTCTTGGTCTAACTTATAGTAGAAGTCCATATAATATCCATAACAAAACATCTGGATGTTTATACTTTGGGTCTGCAAGGGTAAAGATATTTGCAATAGTGGTATATACATCAGGTGCTATAGTGAGAAAGTCATTTGGCTTCAACTTCAACTTTATTATATCCACACTAGTAGAGAAAGTTCTGTTTCTGAATTGCAACTTGGGGCAGTTAGTGGCAATATAACCTTGTTTACTACATTTACAACAGAGATTCTGGGGGCAATATCTGTAAAGATGATCTTCTTGGTTGCAAGTTTAGCAGGTGGTTCATCTAGATGTCTGTTGGAAATAGTGAGATGCAATATGTTCTAGTTGTTGATATCTATTGCATTGATTAGTAGGGCAGTTGGCAAAGAGGTGATCTGGAGATCTACAGTTTCTACAGATATAAGCTTTAGGTAGCTTGTATCTTTATCTAGACCAGGCAACTGTTCATTCTTCAGGTCTTCTGGTAGTTCTCATTATCAATAGTTGCAATTACTTCAGTAACAAAAGCTTTATAGGGAGTAAGATACTTCTGTTTATACAAATCAAGTTTTATGGGATCAATGATAATAGGTTGTGTAGGAAGAGGTTAAAGTGTTTTGTAAGTGGTAGGGACTGAGTGCTTTTTATTTTTCCACTTGAAAGAATAGTATCCATTCTTCCAATTATAGTTGGTTTCGATTTTTTGAGACCAATCTGAAAAACTTTACCAAAAGCTTTTAAAAGCTATTATCTATGAAAATATTTTCTTTTGCTTCGTTAAGAATCCATATTTACAAGATTATCTTCATGAACTAAACTCTTCATACAACCTTCCTTCTCAAGATATAATCAAAGGGCACCTTCTGACCAAGATGTTTTCTGATTATCTCCAGAATAAATTAAAAACACTTCCTACTCTTACAGACCTTTATGATCTCTTTAGATGGATAGATTGACAATGCTGAGAATTCTATATACAGATTTATGGCTCTTAAAGAGTATTAGGAATTCATACTAGATATTCTTGACTTGTTAGCACATCGCTATACAAGCGACTTCCTTAAAAATAAAGTAAAAGAAATTCTTTCTATTAATAGTATTGAGACGTTATCCACTATTGTAATTGTTACTGATAATATTTCAAACATGGATACAACACAGTGGCTACTTAACATAAGTTCACTTTTAAATAAATGATATTTATTATAAATATAAATATTATACTTACCTTAATAATTGGTAATTTAGAAGAAACATAAAAATATTATTTCTATTCGTTGCTATCTACATGTTTTCAATCTAATTGTTAAAGATATTGTTAGTTTCTATAGTACTGTTAGTGTTTGTAAAAAGAATTAAAAACTTGTAAATTTTTTTAATTTATCATATATCTGGTGTCAAGAATTACAAAACTGGCAAAAGAATCAAGGAATTAAATATTTCTTGGTTACGTTTTGTGAAACAAGATAGTATTTACTTGCTAAGGTTTGTATAAGAGTATCAACTTATAAACAAGGTTTTCAGCATTGCTTGTCATTAAGCAAAATCTCACATTCTAAATATTCTGAGATTGAGAATGCTATAGTCAAAGATCTTATCTGCAATAAATATCATTTTGCCACCAATGATATGTTGATGAAAGTGATTAAGCTAGTAGTTGATGCTATTGGAAGGTTGGAGTCAAATGATTTTACCTTGGCTAATATTTTTAAAGAACTCATCTATACACACTAGCAGATATCTCAACTTGAAATACCAATTATTGGTTTTCAAGCTTATGCCCTTTCTGTTATTAATAAATACATACAAGAGTTTAATAATGATATCTACTTTGTTGCATTTTTCTTTCTCCAATTCACAAGCAATTAGCAATATCTAAAAAAATAGATGATAAACAAATAATTCGAGCTGCACTCAAATTAGCTAGAGTATGGAAATTTACTAAAGTAGATACTGCTCTTTTACTTAAAGAGCTAATCGGTTACAAGAACAATGACTCTCCTTTTAACAAACCTTCTTCTAGCTCTCCAAAAAATTTATGATCCTTTTGGAATAAATTCAAAGAAAATACACCTGTACTATGCCATTTTGCAATGAAAATGCTTGCTATAGTTTCTCACAGTGCTGCTTGTGAACAACTTTTTTCATTGCTTGGATTAATTAAATCAAAAGTGAGAAATAAGTTAATACTAGATAATTTTTCTATACTTGGGCAGATTAGAAATAAACTTAAGAAAAAGGTATCTACTAAAGTTACAAGGCAAGACAAAATCATTTCTGATCTTTTGACTAACAATGACAAAAACTTGGATATCTTTTTTGATAATAGTGAAGAAAATAAACAGTTGAAAGACTTGGATAAAGAGCTAGAGGAAATTATAATTGAGGAAAATAAAGCATCTTTTTTGGAGGAATTTTTTGACTTTGCTATGTATAAAAGAGACTAAGAGATATTAGAAAATTTGGTTCAAGTTAACATTGGATAAAGTAATCCACCACTAGAAAAAGAGGATTGGTCCGTTGACGATATTCTTTTAAAAAATAAATAAATTTTATTTGTTAATTGTATATTGTATTTCATTAAATTTAATAAAAATATATATTCTGTGGTATTTTGTAGTATTCTATAAATAAAAAATATACCAAATTTCTATCTTATTGTCTTATATATATTGTACATATCACGTGCTTTATATATAGGGGGCATACTCTGGGCATGATACAAAGGGCATGCCTTGGGCCAAGGCATGCCCAAAAAATTTTTCATGCCCCCAACCCTACTTAGTTTATTGGCACAACCACAAAATTTTTAATAAATCCTAGCCAGAATAATAAACTACCTGATGATTCAGACATTTAGGATTAGACTCTAAATCTTATACCTTACCAAGTTTATATAATAGATATCTTTCTCACTTATAAAGAGTACTCAGTAAACAAACCCTCTTTAAATATTGGACCTTTTACTTCAGAACAAGGACAAAAATTTAAACACTTATTAGAAGAGTTTGCAAATCTATTTGCAACTAACATAACTGAATTAAGATATACCAATCTTGTTACTTATAGAATTTATACTGAGGATGTACCTCCTATCCGATCTCACCCTTATTCAATTCCTCCAAGTGAACAGACATTTGTAAAAGAAGAATTGCAATGAATGATAGACAACAAGCTAATACGACCTTCTAATAGCTCTTGGACTTTACCTGTTATTCTTATATGAAAGAAAAATAGCAAGTTATGATTCTGTGTAAACTACAGAAAACTAAATACTATTATGAAAAAAGATGCATACCTCTTACTCCAAATTGATGAAATGCTAAATGCATTAGCAAAATTATTTTGGTTTTCCACTCTAGACCTTGCAAGTGGATATTAGCAAGTTGCTATAGAATCATGTGACAAAGAAAAGACTACTTTTATTACCTGCTATAGCATATATAAATTTAATGTTATGCTATTTGGATTATGCAATATGCCAGCTATTTTCCAATGACTAATAGACCAAGTATATAACGTAATTGTATAGAAATTTGTAGTTGTATATCTAGATAATACTATAATATTTTCTCGAATATTTGGTAAACACTTAGACTACTTAAAAAGAGTATTCTCTCGAATTAGAAAAGCAGGACTAAGACTTAATCTTGAAAAATGTAATTTCTGGATAAGAAGTTTATCCTTCCTTGGTCATATTATTTCTCTACAAGGAATTGCTCCAAACCTTCAAAAGATCGAAGTAGTAGAGAAGATACAACCTCTAAAGAATTAACCCAGTTATGATCATTTCTAGAACTAGTTGAATATTATAGACAATTTATCTAAAACTTCTCCAGCATAGCCAAACCTCTTAACCAACTCTTACAAAAAGACATTTCATATGAATGGAAGCCTCTACAACAAAATGCTTTTAAAACCCTAAAAGCACGTTTAATTATAGCCCTAATTTTGACCTATTTTAACTTTAAAAAGACCTTTATTTTTGCTATGAATATTTTATACTTTGGATATAGTGCTACACTTAGTCAAGTAGATAGCAATGATAAGGAATATCCTATTGTATATACTAGCAAGAGTCTTCAAAAAGAAAAATTAAACTATGGAGCTACTGAATTAGAGTGTGCTGCTGTAGTATAGGCTATTGAATATTTTTATAAATATTTAGATACTACTATCTTTGTATTAGTAACTGATCACTTTGCTCTCAAGTGATTATAAATAGCAGAACCTAAAGGATGTATTGGCTGATGAATACTTAAACTTTAACCATATAACTTCGAAATTATTCACAAACCTGGATAAATCTATTCCAATATCGATGCTTTATCTTGCTTACCAACTCAGACAAATACTACTTTGTTATCATAAATTTAGATCGATATATAGATTTATATAACTATATAGAAACAGACAAAGTACCTGATGATTTCACAAACAAAGCTAAAAGACAATTAATTAGACAAGCAAGACATTTCCAAACCAAACATAGATTATTGTATAAGAAAAATAAAAAAGACCCAAACCATCCTCTTCAAGTTGTTAAATAGACTGAAGTAGAACCTATTCTGTATATAATGCATAAACATCCTACTACTAGACACTTAGAAACTATACTATAAAATAGCAGAACAGTATTATTAGAACCAAATGTATTGAGATATCTAAGAATATATATAGATTTGTACTTAATGTCAACTTAGAAAAAAAAGAACCAAAAAAGAATCTCTTTATCCAATTCAAATTGAACAAGCTTTTGAATGAATTGGAATTGATCTTGTAGGACTCTTGCTAATAACTCAGCAAAATAATCATTATATTATTGTTGTATCCGAATATCTTACTCAATAGCCAGAAGCCAAAGCGGTACCAGATGCAGGAGCTAATATACTTGCAAAATTTATATTTGAAGATATTGTATATAGACATGGGACCCCAAAAGTTATTCTCTCTGATCAAGGACAAAACTTCATTAGTGAAACTATTCAAATTCTATGTGAATAGTTCTTGATTAAGCATAAGTTCTCTTCTCCATACCATTTTCAAACTAATAAAATAGTAAAAAGATTTAATCAAACCTTGTGTGAATTATTAGCTAAAGTTAAAGGAATAGACGACTGGGATATCCATATCCCTGCAGTATTGTTAGCATATCAAACAAAAAGACAAGCCACTACTAGCTATATTCCTTTCTAACTTGTATATAGTCGACAAGCCACTTTGCCTATTGAGACTCTTATTTCACTAGAACCAACAGTTGCTCATAAAGATATTAATTTACAGAATAGTATTTTAACTTGAGCATATGAGCTATCGAGAACTTACCCATATTTCAAAAGAATACAAAGGAGAATATCGAAAAATCTTAAGAAAAACAAAAAAAGTATTTCAATTCATGAATACAAATAGAAGAATTTAATATAGAAGATAAAATATGGATACAAAGGCAAGACATTGAAATGTTATGTTCTGCAAAATTTGAAGACAAACGAACAGGATCTTTTATTATTTATGAAAAATTAGGAAATGGAGTCTACAAATTACAAACATTATAAGAAAAATCCTACAGAAATATTATAATAGTAATCGACTTGCAAAGTATTACAAAGCACAGATATGAGAACCAATAGTCATAGTAGAAAATCATGAATTTTTGAAAGAAATTTTGTCAAATGAGGAGTAACACAAGAAAATTTCTTGTAAATCAATATATAACTCTAAAAGATATATATAACCAACCAAACACTTCAATTGAATTTTTTTTAATTTTACCAATTAAAGAAATGAAATATACTACTTTACAACCTAATACTATTTAAGCATTATACCATTTTCTCTCTATTTGGAAACAGGACCCTGCATCTCATTATATTTTAGGAATTTCAAATTCTAATGCACTCCTTTGGGACAATGACCAACCCGATCAGTGTATCAATATCACTCTGCAAATAGAAGATAATATTTCTAATGAGATTGATAATTTACTTGGCACTTTGAATACCCCAAGTAGTTCAACATCTACTCCAGTAGACATTACCAAGAATCTCTTGATAGTCCAACTCAAGGGAAACCTAAACCAGACCTTGCGCTTTCAAGAAAATAGCCGTACCAATCCCTATACCGCTTCTGACTAGAAAACCCAAGTCAACAATATTTTAAAGGCTTTATCATAGCATAGTAAATCTCATAAAAACCAAATTACTTCTATTGAAGCACACTATTATCTTGGATTTCTTTTGGAGAAAGACTCTTTACTACAAGACCAAATAAAGGAGCTGATTAGAAAGCAAAAAGAAGATTGATAAAGCAGAGATATTATTAAAGAAGCTCAATGAGTTTATAAAATTTTTTTTCTTTGGCCAAAGGATTTAATCTACCAGACCAACTATTTAGCTATAACTTAGATAGTCAAGCTAACCAATGAAGAGTTTGAATCCATAGTTAATAGCTTAAAGCCTTGAAATTTGTAGAACAAATTTTCTTAAGGAGACCAAAATATTATAAAATAGATTTTTAGTATTAGTTTCTTGAATATATAAATATTAGTATAATTATTTTTATTATCTTACTTTATTATTTTATTACTATTTCTTAGCTATATTTAGTATTAGTATTATTTGTATTGTTAGCCAAAAAGAGAAACTTGTAAAAATGCACTTGATGCTTAATGCTTAATGCTTGACGCTTGATGCTTGATGCTTAACGCTTGATGCTTAACACTTGATGCTTGATGCTTGACACTTCTCGGCAATGTTTAGCAATAGTAAATTAATAAGCGTTAATGCTTTACCCAATGGATATATAAACTTCTACTTTTGCCCCAAGTCAAAACACAGTTCGAAGTTCAAGCACACACATAGAAATCTAAAATAACTTAGACAAGTTATTCTTTTCCCCTCTTCCCTATATATAGTTACTCTTGTAAAAAGATTCCTTAAATGCAGAAACCTAATAAATAGCCTTATCTCTTGTATTAATAAAAGTTATATTTTATCTATAAACCTTGCCTTCATAACGAACTGCTTTAGAGAAGGGTATAGTTTCTTAACAGACTTAAGGAATTACACTTATCTCTTGAACACCACTATAAATCTGTAAAGGATCTCTGTAGCCATGTCATTGTTATAGTAGTGAGTTTAAGAAAACCTCCCTACTATAACAATATGAAGATCTTTTTTTTTTTTTTTTTCGGTATTAAGGTGACCTCTTTTTAATTAATAATATTTACAATTATGATGAGGGTACAACTAGCCCC
>CAJVPU010000323.1:0-18948 GCA_910591775.1 Dentiscutata heterogama | reverse complement strand
TTTAAAAACCCGAGTTTGTTCGAACAAATACGGGCTCAACCCCAAACCCGACCCGAATGACTCTTTAGGAGCACTAACTGTTAACACAAAGTTCACCCGTTCATATTAAAACAGTGATTTTTTTTAATCAGTAACGAACTTTTTTTTTATTAAATCGTCAGTTCGTTATAAAAAAGTTAACTCTATAAAAATTAACAAGCCCATACCAAATTAATTCATTCATTCAGCAGATATCGGATACATCCAGGTGATTAAAGCAAATCATCGGGCAATCGGATTAATGTGCCAAGAAAAATAGAATTGTGTTGAACAAAAAAATAATTTCACATGATTCCTAGAGAAAAATCTTATTTTTTATTTTTTTCTTACATCATTTATTACGCCAAATGCCATATATTACATATAAAATTTATGATCCATTTCATCATTCTAGCATTCGTCACGAGTTTTGTTATTCGTCTTTCATCAACTCGAAATTGTCTGATGAAATAGTTTTGTTATTCATCAATGACGAATTTTTCGTCATTTGTCACCCATCTCTAGCAGAACAAACTTGGTAGATAACATTTTATCAGATTTGACAGGATCAATTTTGGGAGCTTCAACTGTAGTGCATATAGAGATCTTATAAATTAAGGCTATGCATTTAGAGAAAATTTATATATATACTGTATATATGTGTGTGTGTGTGTATATATTTATAAAGTGTGCATTTAAGAAGATCTGATATTAAATACTGTATTTTATAGTTATTGTATGGGTAAACAAAGTTAACAAAAATCTTAATAAAGTTCCTTTTTTTGACATTCAAAAAAAACAGTCAATCCTCTCAAAATCGGTATGCATGGTGAGAGGTTATCGGATTTGAGAAGCATCACGTGTTTGGTTATTATAAATGGACCAATCAAATTACAGAAATTTTATACTGAATTGAGTTCAAATGAACCAAGAATGGGCTCATTTGAACCTATTTGGGTTCAAATGAACCAAGAATGGGCTCATTTGAACCTATTTGGGTTCAAATGAACCAAGAATGGGCTCATTTGAACCTATTTGGGTTCGAATGAACCAAGAATGGGCTCATTTGAACCTATTTGGGTTCAAATGAACCAAGAATGGGCTCATTTGAACCTATTTTGGTTCAAATGAACCCAGGATGGGCTCATTTGAACCTGTTTGGGTTCAAATGAGCCTGTAATGAGCTCATTTTGTACTGGATTGGACTCAAATGAATCGGAATAGGCCATTTGAACCCTGGTTGGGTTCAAATGAACCTGGAATAGGTTTTGAATCTGGAGTTTGGTCCAAATGAACACGAAATGAGCACAGATCTTATTGAGAGAATTAGAACCCGAAATAATAGGACTATTACTATAAGATATCGGAAATTACTTACGGAACAAAATTGGTGGATCAATTTTTGACCGATTATAGCAGGTTATCGGTTTTGACAGAATCGACTGTATACGTATATTTAAAACTATTCTATTTCTATTTTCTTTCTTTTATACACTAAATCCTTCAATCTACTATAGAATTCATGCCGGTTCTGAATATAAAACTACTACAATAATCTAATTTTAAAGATCCATATACGTATGCATATTTGTTGTCCTTTCAGTTTATTCTGACTATAATGGCGCAGTATCTGTCCTCTTCCAACTTGATAGTGACACCAGCATTCCTTTGTGCAAAAAATTCTATTTTTAGATATGCACGTTTTCTTTGCCAACACTCATATATGAAGCAGTATTTTATATACTGTAAATTTAGAAAGTATTACGTATTACACTCAACATAAAAATTTTATAGTAGGTATATTTTATTCTTCCAAACCACTATAATTATTATATAAAAGTTGATTTAATTAGTAAAATTATCAATCATATATAAAATTTTTTAAAAAACTTCTATGAAATCACTTTTTTTATATCAATTATAATTTGTGCTTATATAGAGATACTTTTATAAAGTCACATCTCTTTATAATTACCTAATTAGTACATGTCTAACTGTGTGATTATAAGAGAGAATGACTATATATAAAGTAAATAATATGAAATATTAGCTTAAATAGTACATCGATTTGGATCTTTTAATATTCAGAACTGGCATGAAAATAGAATTGTAAATGCTATAGTTGATTAAAGTATTTAGTGTATAATGAAAAAAAATATAGTAATAGAATTTTTAAAATATACATGCATTAATTTTCTAAGCAACAATCATAATGGTTACTAGCTCATGCTAGCTAGCTTTAGAATCGCAACAATACGTGTAGTAGTGCAATTTTGTTTTCATAAAAATATTACTATTGATTAAATTGTAAATGATAATTATTAACAATAACCAGATGTTTTATTACTGTAGTTGCATCAAAATTAATTTATAATTTGGGACAAATTATTTAGCGGTTTCAATATAAAATAGACAAGCATTGATTTAAAAAAAATCCAATAACAGCGAGTTAATTTTTAAAAAAATATAAACAGCTTTTGTAGCCAATTATTCCGATTTCGACTAAGTAGTTAAATCTATAAAGAAATAAAAAAATCTAAATCTAATATTCAATAAAAAAACTTCATATATTTAGTATAATATTTCTAGTAGCATTTTATACCAATAAAATTAAAACAAATATATATAATAATTATAAGCAATCAACTTATATCTTTAAAGCGATTCAGTCTAAATACAAATACAAAATCAGTAATAAAATTTTTAATTACAAAAATACTGTAAGGTTTAATGTTGTATTCACCAGCAGGAGCTTCGACAGAATCGACAGGTTTACTTGGTAAAGCTGTTAATATAGCACAATTAGTTTTAATAAATAGTGCAATTTTTAAAATAAATACCTTTAACTGCACTTGATATTCTTTGAGTGTTTATGATTTTGCTGTGTACATAAAATCCGGATGTTTGGTGAAATTATTGGCAATGCTTTAACCATTTTATCTGCATCTAGGAATTGCTTTTTAATTTCATCTGAATCATATGAATTCCCATCATATGAATCATTCATGATTTTATTCCATTCGCGAAATTTCCTATAAACTCCATAGGCAGTAGGTCGTTTTTGTGGATCAGAATCCATGCATTGCTTAGCTAATTCAATATAGCAATCCGGAGTCCCAGGTGCAAATTCAGGCCGCAATCCAATGCAAATCTTTACTGCAAGTTCATCATCAAATTGATAATCATCGAAAGGTCTTTGTCCAGTTAACATTTCTGACATAATGACTCCGAAGCCATAAATATCGGTGTAAACTTTGACTGATAAAACCTCTGGGACGACATAAGGCATAACTCCATGAATACCACCTTCTGAATAATTTTCATATAACTTTTTAGACAATCCCAAATCTGAGATGTAAGATTGCAGACTTTTACTAATGCCTTCATGTTGCAAAATATTACCAATATATCCTGCTTCATGAATTTGACGTAAATCATATGAAATATCTTTAAATTGTTTTAATTTAACCTGCCAAGTAAGATCTCGAAATTTCACTATTAGAAACTTATGAAGATTTCCATTATCGGCATATTGAAATACCATCAAGTATTCATTTGTTTTTGTGTTTTGAGTCAATCCATATATATTAAGTCGGCTACCGTATGAATTACATTTCACATGATTGCCAAATTTTGTAAATTTATTAAAATGAATTAGTTCAGTATGTGTTTAGTAAACCGTACAATAATTTAACTTACCTCTTTCAAAAAATCAAGAGGATTTTCTTTGGGTCCAGATTAGAGTTGCAGGTGAAACTAATCTTCAATGGTGCACCAGGTGAAACTAGAGTTATAGATGAAACTAATCTTCAATGGTGCACCAGTTTCCTGGTGAAATTGATTAGTTTCACCAACAACTCTAGTCCAGATAAGGTCTTGAGTGCAACAGTGCTAGATGGTTCACGTGCTGGTGTATAATTGCCCCAATCAGTCTTTCGTATACCATCTAACCAAGTCGCAGAAAATACAGAGCCAAATCCTCCTTTGCCGATTAATTTAGTCTATCAAATGGAATCCTTTCGATTATACCTTCATATTGTTTAGTTCAAAGTTGAAACCCTTTGATGCAATTATCGACATCCTTATTTCCACTTGTCCCATTCTCGAGTTGTTATGCCTGGATCACATGTTATACACCATGCCCACTCCGTGTTATATTCATTACAATGTGTACATTTTCCATAATTTGGACCCCTTTATAATTATTGTTATTTTACATTGTTTATGTATCTTTCAGATAGAACATAAATAATTTGATGCTCACCGACTAATTAATGCGAATAGTAAATATTTATGAACTTGAATAACTTATTTTAATTACTTAGATTAATAAATGTTTTTATACTCACCCACTAAATTAACGCGAATAAAATAAATTAAATAGTAAAGATTCATGAACTTGAATAACTTATTTTAATTACTTAGATTAATAAATTTTTTTATACTCACAGACTAAATTAATGCGAATAAAATAAAATTAAAAAGTAAAGATTCATGAACTTGAATAGCTTATTTTAATTACTTAGATTAATAAATGTTTTTATACTCAGACTAAATTAACGCGAATAAAATAAAATTAAATAGTAAAGATTCATGAACTTGAATAACTTATTTTAAATATTTAGATTAATAAATGTTTTTATACTCACTAACTAAATTAACGCGAATAAAATAAAATTAAATAGTAAAGATTCATGAACTTGAATAGCTTATTTTAATTATTTAGATTAATAAATGTTTTTATACTCACTAACTAAATTAACGCGAAGAAAATAAAATTAAATAGTAAAGATTCATGAACTTGAATAACTTATTTTAATTAGATTAATAAATGTTTTTATACTCACTCACTAAATTAATGCGAATAAAATAAAATTAAATAGTAAAATATTTATGAACTTGAATAGCTTATTTTAATTACTTTGTTAACAAGTGTTCTTTATACTCACTAACTAAATTAACGTAAAATTAAATAATAAACATTCATGAACTTGAATAGCTTATTTTAAATACTTAGACAAATAACCGGTCTTTTTACTCACATTCTAAAAAAAATAAACAGTAAATGTTCATGAACTTGAATAGCTTATTTAAATACTTAGATTAATAAATGTTCTTTATACTTACGGACTAGGTTAATGAGAATAAATAATTTTGAGCATATTATTTAAACAGAAGTTACCATGAACTATCAAAAACAAAATAATTTTTATAATTCTTAAAATAAAATTGATTATTATACATACTCCCTAAAGAGTTAAATAGTTTTTAAGAATTTCTAATCTTAAAATGTAAAATTCAAATGCATTAATAAAAATTTGAAAAATTAAAATTACTTTTTAATCCACTCATCGTATTTGTCTTCATTCTTTTCCACGCCAATTCCATAATGGTAACAAACGGCAGTTTTCCAAATTCCCATAGAATTACCAGCTTCAGCAGATTTTAGATAATGCATAAATGCTTTATACTTATCTATTTCAACCCCGATTCCTAAATAATAACAATAACCAACTTGATACATTCCCTTAGGATCGTTCATCTCAGCAGATTTTTGATAATGAATGAATGCCTTATTCTCATCCTTTTCGACTCCAATTCCATATTCGTAACAATAACCAAGCCAGAATATATCAGATGATGTTTGACTGTCAATTAATTTTAGTTGATTAAAAGCATTATTGATTTGAATAATTTCATCTGATGAGTTATTGACTTTTGTATTTGACATTTTAAACGCAAAAATTATACTGTATGTTATATGGATTTTTAATGACTGTTATGTTGAGTGTAGTACGTAATACTTTCTAAATTTATATAAAGTACTGCTTCATATATGTGAGTGTTGCCAGAAAACGTGCATATCTGAAAATAGAATTTTTTGCACAAATAAATGCTGGTGTTATTATCAAGTTGGAAGAGGACAGATATCGCGCCAGTATACGAATAAAGGTAAGAGAAATAGTACTGTATAGGATATATAAAGTAATAATACGAAATATTGTCTTAAGGTAAACAGAATTAGTGATATATGGATCTTTAAAATTAGATTATCGTAGTAGTTTTATATTCAGAACCGGCATGAATTCTATAGTAGGTTGAAGGATTTAGTGTATAAAAAGAAAATATAAATAGAATAGTTTTAAATATACATATACAGTCGATTCTGTCAAAACCGATAACCTGCTATAATCGGTCAAAAATTGATCCACCAAGTTTGCTCCGTAAGTAATTTCCGATATCTTATAGTAATAGTTCTATTATTTCGGTCTCAAAGTTAAAATTAAAGAGTCTTATTTTATTTTTCCGATTTATAATTCAACAAAGTAAAAATGCTATTGAAAAAATCTTATTTATTTTCGAAACGTGACACTTATTTGTTAATTTTGAAACCTCTATTATTTCGGTTTTTAATTCTCTCAATAAGATCTGTGCTCATTTCGTGTTTATTTGGATCCAACCCATACAAATCCTATTCTAGGTTCATTTGAACCCAACCAGGGTTCAATAGATTCAGTATTCTGTAATTGATTGGTCCGTTTATAATGACCAATCACGTTTTTTTGAATGTCAAAAAAAGGAACTTTATTAAGATTTTTGTTAACTTGTTACAAAATATATTACAAAGTTATAATCTATTAAAGAAACCTAAATTGCTTGTGGCTTGAGATATGAACCTGGTGATGGCAGCACAACAAGTACTAGTTAGGAGGAAGTTATTGAACATGCAGGTGAATACATGTGTAGGACATATACTGCTCTGTTAAGTTTACCTTGAAAATAGTGAAGTGGTAGTAAATATAGTGGTGTCACAAAATTTACATATATATAGAGTTACACCCAAATTAGGTAGGGCTAGGCCAATATATTGTGACTAGTAAGTTTAAATAGGTAACTCTGTAGTTGGGTTGCATGTATGGCAGATAGTATAGAACCTTTGGGTGGATTAAGTTAATTTAATAAAATTTTGCAAAAATAAATGCTTTTTTGTTAAATAAATTTTGTATTAAAAATTTGCAAAAAGAGTTGTCTAATTTATTTTATTATAACTTATTAACAACAAGTAGAAAGGCTTTTTAATAAATTAGATTTAAAAACTTACTCTAATATACAGTAATCTTGACTTGAAATAATCAAAATTACAACTTTTATCTGAAAATATAAATAAAAATTGTATTGTTTAGATATTTATATTAAATACAAAAATCATTTACAAGAAAATTATATAGAAATTATAAAGAAAAAACTAAAATGGTTTTAAATATATTTCAAAATTAGGCCATACAAATTTAATTACTTGGTTTTCATAACATGAAATTTTAAAAATAGACCTGGCCAGCTGGCTTTTTTTTTTTAAATTTCATATATAAAATTTTATAAAATTTATATAAAAAATTTTTTTAAAACCTACCCGGTTATTAAAACATATAAAAAATTTTTTTTAGAAGTTTTCAAATTTTGACCTGGCCAGGTTATGAAAACCAATTAATTAATTTTATATAGCTTTATATAATTTTTTTTGAAATATTTGTATATATAAATTTGCTATTATAGAAATATTTGTTAGTCTACTTGAATTAGCCTAATGAATCACCTAGATTAACCAGGTTAAAATACTAGTCTCTAACTTCAAGTATTTTGAAATTCACTAAGTTAATTTAAATGATTTAATTACTATTAAGATTTTAAAAGCTCTTTTTACAAATTTTTTAGAACAAGAAAAAATCTTTATTTAGTTAAATCTTTATTTTTTTTAATTAATCATATTTTTGTTTTAAATATATTAGTTATTTGACTTAAAAAATATAAAAAAGAATTAAACAACTTTAGTTTAATATTTAGTTTTAAAATTTTTATTAAAGAATTATTAAATACTAAAGAATATAAGTCTCATATTTAAAATTATTTTTTATATTTACTTTTTTAAATAAATTAAAAAAAGTGTTTTTTTTGTTAAATTTTATATATAAATATAGATAACTTAATTTATTTGATTTATATTTGACAACAACCAAGTAAACATGTTTTAGATTTGTTATATATATTTGGCTTTAAATTTAGGAGCTAGTAATTGTACCCCCAAATTTGGTATTCGTACCTCCTATGGTAGTAATTTCCAAAAATCACGTTAATATGTAATGCTTCCTATATGTAATTGGCCAATACTATTGCACATAAGAGCAAAGAGTGAACAAGATCACAATAATTCAAATATTTAAAATTTTACTATATATGTTCTTCACTTAAGAATTAAGCAAGAGCTAATAATAAAACAATTGAATTTAATTTCATAGAGGTAAAGGTTGAGCTGAATTTTTATTCTTAATTTCTACATTTGATTGGCATCACTTCAAATATAAAATAATCTAAACAACCAATACTTTATTTTTATTGCTGTTTTTTTTTTTTTTTAGATAAGAACATGATTTTATTTAAAGCTAAGTATTATTGATTATAAACTTGTTCACATAAAGATGAATCAAATGAAACATACTAATTCTTTATTCTGTACTTCTATTTAAACAAGTACGAGTGTTGTGACCAGGCTGTTTGCAAATACTATATTGCCTTACTTTATTATCAACCAACTCAAAACCAGAGGGGTCTCTTGTTGTTAAGCTAGTTAGTTGCCAATTTTGAGCACCAGAAGGATGTCCTTTGGTACGAACTACTTGGGGTTCTGCAGAGTTATAAGTGAGTTATCTATCATATCATTTAATGCTTTTCTGGCTTCTATTTGTTGATGTTTAGGCCATTTCTGGTATTTTTGTTCTAGGTTCTGTAAGAGAGGCTGTAGTAAGTTCTTGCCATAAAATATGCCTTCAATTTGTGGTACTGGTGTGTGCTCTTGAATCTACCAATTTTTATGGATATCATCAAGTATCAGGCTATAGTTATTTTCAAAATTTTGAATATAATGGCCACAAAGTAGGCCTATTGTTCTTGAAAAAGTTCCAGTACATGGTGGTAATGGTTTTTTTGAAATAATTTTCTAACACTGCTCATTTATTTTTTTAAAAGCGAAGATTGAAACTTGACCTCTAAGATTCATATACAACATATTGTTATATGCAAAAAGTGGAATATTAATGTATTCTAATTCAATTCTTGAATCAATTTCTTTTTTTTGGTTGGTTATAGCAAGAGTAATTGTTGAGCAAACCCTATAAAGGTCCCCTGTCAAAGTTTGTAGATATGCTTTAAGAGTTGCATGTGAGCCTTCAATGCGAAAGGTTATAGTTGTTTCTAGGTGAAGAGTTCTATTCGTCCATGCCTTTACAAATCATATCTTCCATGGTATCTACATTTTATTAAGATAAGATATAACACTAGCTTTATTATTATAGGTAGAACAGAAATTTTCACATTTTATATTAAAATCATCTTACGTTTCAGAGTTAACAATGTCATTCTATTTTCCAAAAAAACTATTCCATTCATTGTCTTCATTATTGTTTGTTTCTTTGGGGAACTGCAACTTGCAGTTTTTTAAGATATTTTTGCTTATATGCTACACACAAAGCAAATTTATTGAATCGGGAAAAATTATTTTAAGTGTATTTATGAGGGCTAGCTCTCTGTCTGTTACAATAACTCCAGGTTTTAATACTCCATTAAACAAGCAAGCAACACATGTTAAAGCCTACCTGTAATCATTCTCATCTTCATCTTTCATAAAGATAAAACAAGAAAAGAAAGTAGTATTAAGGCAAGTTATACTGTAATATTCAATAAAGATATTTTAACTTATTTGTTTTGTAGGTACAATCCATGAGAAGGACAAATAGATATTGATGGGTAAGGGCAATAGACTCATTATGTGCAAAAAATAGATAATTAACAGATTTATTGTTATCATATTTATAATCATAAAAAAAATTCCCTTTGTGAAGATCATTGATAAGAGCCTGAATCGGGGTATGGCCTGCCAAGTTTTGTTGTCTAAGCTTCTTGCGTGTATTGTAAATATCATTATTAGTAATTAACATTAATTTATTATTTTGATGAAAGGTTAAAATAATTTCCTGGTGACATGATCTAGCAGCAGTCATTGCTGCAACAATTTTTAATTGCTGTTCTGTGAGTCTTTAAGCAATTGGGTGTCCTGACATATCACTTGAAGAATCATGTATATGCTCTGAATTACAGATTTCAAAACTCTATTGATCACTATATCTAGCCACATATAATTCAAAAAGGCAATTGATTAGTCTGGTGTTACTTTGTCTAGTGCGTGTTTCTTCAGTTAAGCCTAAGGAATTGTTGTATATACTACCCCGGTCACAGCGTAATTCCATATTCTTCAATTCATCACACTTATCTTTACAAGTTCTTTTTTTTACCAATGCATATCTTTCGAATACTTAAAAACTTTCAAAGAGTTCATCTGTACTATTGTAGATGTCTGGAGGTGGTGGAAGCATGCTTACTTTTCAAGAGAAATTAATGATTGATTCGAAAGATTTATAGAGGAATGTAAAGATAATTTGGGAGTGTTTTTTTTCTTTGAAGATACAAGAAATAAGATTTTTATTTAATATTTTGTTATTTTATACATTTTTTAGCTAATTGTACTGTTTTAGAACTTTTATCTCTACTTTCTTACTACAGAATACATCAACCAAATTCTGTTAAATCTCAATCAAATTCATAATAGTATATGAAATTTAATTTTGAATTATTACCATTATCTTTTAACTAGTAATTAGATTTCAATGAGTTTAGTACTTTTTGAATCATCTTAATAAGATGATTTAAATGATACTAAAATCATTAAAATTTAATCGCTAAATCAAAAGATATCAACGATAAATCAAAATTAAATTTCATATACTATTACGAATTTGATTGGGATTTATACAAATTTGGTTGACATATTCTGATTATTCTTTGATTCCATTAGAAGAGATTCATTTAAAATCTTGATATCATTCAAAGTTAGCTAATATTAGATTAGAGTTATTCAATTTTATCTAGTTTTTTAGAGATTTTGACCTAATTAAGATTTTTATTATCAATATTCGATCTGAAACCTACACTTTGTATTTTTCTACAACTTTATCTTGCTATTCTGAAACCTGGGCTTTTCAATTTTAACCTATTCTCGATTTGGTTATATTATGTTGCTGTTTGTTGATGATGATTATGCATATTTCATTTAATTTTGGTTTGATCATTGTTACATGCATCGATTGGCATTAGGATATAGCTGTTGATCAAATTATGCAAAGTCTTGATCATGGTTAATTTTATCTGTGACAATGTTTTAGTGTTTATCACTATAATAAAAAAGCCACGATTAATCATATAATTTAATGTGACACTTGTATATTTGTACTACAGAATTCACAATATCAAAAACTAGTGGCATTTTATGGTTATTTCATGCTATATTACTTGTCAAATTTATAAATATATTGCATTAACAAATATGCTAGAGTTGCACAAAGCAATATTAACCAATCACATATAGGAAACGTCACATGTTAACGTGATTTTTAGAAATTACCAGCATGGGAAGTACGAATACCAAATTTGGGAGGTACGATTACCAGCTCCCTAAATTTAATATGCTAATTTGAGCCCAGATTAGTATATCAAATTTAAAGTATTTTTTATATAAAAAAATTAGTGTTGGCTTAACCAAACCTATATTTATATAGTGCTAGACAATTAAAACATTCAATCTATACAATAAAATGCTAAACTTTGTAGCTTATATAATCAATCTTGATTGGCTAATTTTGATGTAAGTAATTCTAATTAGTTAAATAATAGATAGCATTTCTTTTTTTTCATATTAAATACCAATTTTTTAAACTATTATAAACTTTAACTTCTTATATATACTTTTTTTAAAACAAAGAATAAGAATAAATCCTTTGACAAATATAGTTTAGCTAAAAATCAATCAATTTGTTAGAGGTTTTTTTATTTAACTTGTTTTAAAAAAATTATAATTAGGCTGCACAAAGAAAATTAATTGGTTCTCATAACATATTATAGCTAAACAGCACCTAGGACCTGGCTGTTTTTGTAAAAATTTAAAAAAATTTTATATAAAATTTTAAAAAAAAATTTTATACAGTACACAGTACATAATATTTGCGCATATATACACATATACATATAAATATACATATATATATAATATACAGGAAATCTAAAAGCCTCAATTACTTTATATAGAATTAATGTCAACTAACTCATCAACGATTAGCTAATAATTTAGTAGCGGTCTAGATCCATCACTTTATTAAGATTGATAATTTAAAAAATTTATCAATGTGCTACCAGTTTATATAGCCTCTATAAAGATTAAGGTTTTTAAATTTCACGTATTGTACATCATATATTATGCATTATACTAAGAATAATATGTATATTACAGTAGCCCACCCATTTTAGATCCAGTTTATACTAGTTAAAAATTTGGCAGAATATAAGGGACTTCAGTCTATTAATCCTGCAGTATACCTTGAATATTGTATAGTACAGGTTTTGATTACCAGGAGGTCTATTACTATATCTGATATGGCAATTTATCATTATGGTATTTCTATTTGTTTGTTTAGTTAAAAAAATACCTACAACCCCATGTATACATATTTCTATTAATTTGCTATTTATTTGTTATTGAAAAATATACATGTGAATTTAGCATATCAAGTAACAATAATTGAAATAATATCCGGGTAATATGATGTAGATAATATTCTTTATTTCGTTTTCACATGCTATAACACTTCACAGACAAATTAGCTTGTATTGAAGAAATGTTTATACATGTATTAAAACCAAAAAGGTAATTTTAACAATAGCTCTTGATCATTAATTGTTTTTATTTCTCTTAGAATTTCTACTAATGATGATATAATAAGTACGTGCAAACCAGTATTATGAGTATAAAAATCAAGGCAACCTTCATAAACCCACTTCAGTTTCTTTAATCTGATAGTTCTGTAGTTTTTTTTGTGCAATCTACTATTAAGGTAACAATTATAAATCTTAATTCGAATTTCAGTTATTCTCATTGCTATATTCTTATCTATATTTTAATAAATTCACCTCAAGCTTATAACAATGCATCTCCATTCACCTATAAATTACGAGATGAATTACTTTCTTATGGTAAGAAGCTATATTTGCCTGAATTGATTATCTCATCGTTAAGAGTATAAGTCATACTTACCTAAATTGTACAGATGCTAGCTCTTTATTGTGATGTTTCAGACATTTTATCTATTAGCTTTTCCCATAACATTGTGGTTTACTTCTGGAGTCTAGTACTTGTAAGGTCATTTGACTATATAATATATCATGCAAAATAGCCGCTATTTGCTATTTTAATTTGTTGGCTTTTTGTTGGCCTTAAAAAAAAAATTACGATATTTTTTTTCTTACACTATGCCAGTAATAAACGTACAAGTTATTCAAGATCAAAGATATTGTTTGGTTGGAAAGTAATGCTGGTGCAAACTGATATTTCGATTGAACAATTTTTTTTAGAACTAATTGAAAACTACTCATTAAATGGTTATTTTGAACATTTTAATCTGATTAAGAAAGTTGAAACTTGGTGTAGGAATTCCAAAACTACAATCAATTAAAGTGTTGATCTTGAATGCAATTTGTGGGAAGTAGTAATAGATTATGGAAAACATTTTATTTTTTGACTACTTACATCTCAAACAACTTTATCACCAATTAACCAATATACCAATCTCTTTGATATCATGCTTAATACACAAAATTCTGTTATACTTTCAACATGGAAACCAAATAATGACCCAAATAAAAAAGAACAATTATGAAATGATATACTAACATAGATTAAAGAAGAAAATAGAGGTTGGATAAGACCAGATATAGCAGAGACAATTAAAAAACAGTTTATTCAAGACTTGACCAATGTATTATAGTGTATAGATAGATGTAATAGTGATACATTTACTCAATGATATAAATTACTAAAAGCTTTCAATAATTTTATTGGATATAATATTCCACCAAATTACAAATGTGCCTAACCTAGATTTAGTGCTGATGAACTCAATAAATATAGTGAAAGTTTTCTCAAATATGTTATATACCCATGGATAACAAAGTTACTATTTTAAAGATTCCTTAAAGAACCTGTAACAAAACTTGGTAAAGATCTTTCTAAATGCGCAGAGTATTTTAACCAAAAACATGCTGAAACATCACGAACGAAATTAAGAATTGAATCAACCTGTAGTTAATAAATATAATAATGGCCAACTAAAGATCTTAACAGCAAATATTAAATATACATTAGAAAATACCATAAAATATAAAAACCTTTTATTAGCTTTACAAGAAAAACAATATTGGGATCCAATTTTGGTTGACAATTTTTGCTTTTCAATGTTACCCATGTATATATCTATAAGTTAAAATAAAATAAAAAATAAAATAAAAATAAAATAAAAAAAAATAAAAAAATAAAAAAAAATAAAAATAAAAAAAAAAAATAAAAAAAAAATAAAAAAATAAAAATAAAAATAAAAAAATTAAAAAAATTGTTTATATTTAGGCAAAAGCATCAGTACTTATCAAATTTAAAAACTGGATTCACATTTAAAATTGAAACGTATACTTATCATCATGGCAATGTTTGCAATATGACATATGCCTAGCACATAGATGAAGATGCAATAGAAGAAGAAATTTCTAATCAACACTATAAAATCTGAAAAGAACTCAAAAAAGATTTGCCTACTTACTATATATATCGCATGCATTGAGAGTATATAGACATTTGCGAACTTCATCTAAACAAACAGCCAAAGGCAAAGTTACGATACATATATAAAGAATTGATGAATGATACATCAGCTGCAGAATCAATAAATTAGGATAAAATAGATAATCATGTTAAATTGGCCTTTGAGTTAAATGATCCCAAAATAATTAATAATCTTAGAGAACTTAATAAAGGTTAATCAAATAAGTATGATAAGTTTTGGGCTGCAGGCAAGAAGTTTTTAGAGGGCATTGCAAAAGAAACTGTGGTTGCTGTTGATGAAAGGAGACATGATCCAATTGTGCACCTTGCACAAGCCGTTTCAGTTCGTGATCTTTAAAATATAATAATAGAAGAAGTAAAAAAAAATTAATCTGCAAGCACCAATCCTATTAACCCAATAGCTTTGCTTACAATTTTGGCCAATCACACCAACAAATAAAAATAGTTTACAATATACAGGTATCTTACCTGTTAAGTTTATGGTTCAAGTTTGCCAGCTTAGATGTAAATACATTGACTTGCATTATGCATCCACGCTATTTCGATATTTAAAGAAAATGGCAATCATGTTTCGAGATGAAGCTCAGCTCATTTTTATAGATGATAAACACCGCTGTAAGGTTGGTGAACCAGGAAATCCTGTTGCAGCTATAGAACGTGGAAAAAGAGTGCTTGTTAATCATAACACAATATTTGTTGTGAGTGATCATGATTTTACAAAGTGTAAAATTATTCCAAGTATTACAATGTTGTGCAATATACCTAAAACAATCAATAAATCATTTTATATCAGAAAGGTCTATGTAGAGTTAAAAGAGTGTATATTTGAGCCATCAAGTTCAATATGACATATTACAGAATTATATAATATTTTAGAAATTACAAACAATGAGAAGCCATATCTTTTTATATATACTGATAGTGGACTAGACCATCGAGTAAACTTTTTTCACATACAACTTGCATTAATTGCAATTTTCTTGACCCTAAATCTTGATGTTTTGGTTGCCATTCGGACACCCAGAACATTTATAGAAAAATCCAGTTGAATGTGTTATATCTGTTTTGAACATTGGATTGCAGTACGTCAGTTTAATGAGAAGCGAAATGAGTGAAGAATTAGAAAGTTTGATGAAAAGTTGCAACACAATAGATGAAATTTGTAATAAATCTAATAGTGTATCTCAGCTTAGGAAGAGAGTAATCGAAAGTCTACAACCTACTAAAGCTATAATAAATAGGATTTTTGAACAATTGGAAATGGTTTTTCATATTTGAATTAGTGACAGAAGAAGATATGGAGCAATTGTAGAAATATGTGCTCGAAGTGGATAGTTCATTGGTACCTAAAAATATATCTAAAAAACACATTGAAAATAAGGTCAGTTTCAAATCTTTAGATAAAAAGAAAAAAAAAATAAAAAAAAAAAGAGAGAAAAAAAAAGAGGAAAAAAAGAAAAAGAAAAAAAGAAAAAGAAAAAAATTTTATAAATTTGTACATATATAAATATACAATATAGCCTCGCATTCTTGAGTTTATGAACCATTGCTGTCATTCAAGAACTTATTTTTTCGAAATTAGAAAATGCCAAGCGGCTAAAAGTGGTTGCATGATTTGTAAGTCACCTCAGAGTAAGTCTGATACATTTTCAAAATTGAAACCCTTTCCTGATCCTATTCCTAAAGCAAATAAAGACTATTATATACCATTTTGCAAAATATATAGTAAAGATACTAGTGAAAAATATTATCCATCTTTGCTCCAAAAAGGTACATCACCATCAACTGCTACAACTATCAATAACCTTGGTGTTAATAGCATGGGCTTTAGTTCCCGAGCACAATATGCAGCGAATATGCATGTTTTGGTTAAATGCATTGAATATAACTGGTTACAGCTTTTATATTTACAAAATCGTCTAAATCTGAAGGAAAAAAATCTTCTTAAAAATTTCATAGAAACAATTGATTACACATGTGATACAACCTTTTATGGAATTTCAGATCTTACAAAAGCCAGTTCACTATCATACTTAAACAATGATAATTGCAACAATACAAATAGTATTAAGTGTCAAGACGCAAATCATGATGATGACAATGTTATTGATATGGATGATATCGTTGACATGGAAGATGAAAATAGGTTTTTTGATAAATCATCTATGGAACAACAATACATTAATAACAATTTATCTTTAGAAATATTGTTCAAATGTGTATTTGTTAATACCAAGCTTACCTGCTCAATACCAATAGAAGTTCTATACTTTTCTTCTCATCTTTATCCAGACGTTTGTTTTTAGTGCAGTGATGCAGAAATCCTTTTACCTACTTCTGCTAGTCAACAGCCATATTGTTCCGAATGCTATGTTACAATTAAAAATAAAAAAAAAAAGGCAAAGGTATTAAGTTTCAGAAAAAAAAAAAAAAAAATAGCTAAAATATCGCAGCTTTTGTAAAAGCGCAATAGTGATAATGATCAAAATTTTTGGTCATGTAATAATAAATATTTTTCTAAAGCACCTTTTGCTATTAATCTATCTAGTCACATAAGCATCACTTTTGTAAAAAAAGACCTTGCAAATATGATTCTAAACTTTTGGTCTTTTGCTTAGAATTAGTAATAACATTGCGCAGCAATCTAGAAGAACATATTTCTATAAAAGACAAAAAATTTTTTTAATAAAAGATTTTAATTTGCAGACCTATTTTCCTGCAAATTACTGATCAAATTGTTTTTGATAATACAACTTAAATAATACAGTAATAATAGGGGTTCAGAATTAATAATTTGACATCTGATTTTGGGTAAAATAAGAGACATATTTATGTCAAAAAATGTAATTGATACATCTATTTTTTGAAGTATTTATATCATTTGCTGGTAGATATTTGTCAAGAAAGCTAATTTTATTAGGTGCGCCTATTTAATTTCCTGATTTAGAATTTTAAAATTAAAATATATAGGATCTTTTAGACTCCCACTTATTTTTGAAATAAGTTAATTCAGAAAACCCAATAATGTAAACTCTCGTATTATATTTGCCAGTTAATGTTTATATATAAACAGGATTTATGAATCACATAAATTCAGAAATTGCTAAAACTGGGATGCCAAATCATTATTCTGAAGCCCCATTTAACTTTATGATCTTGTGACTATAGATGCAGGCATATTGTTGTGACCTATTTTATAAACTAGTTTAACAACTTTTTTATATTAAGGTAATTAAGTAACAACCTTATTATGTCATATGTCTGCATCTTTATCGTGCCCCATGGTTATTTATATTTTTATATAAAAAAAAATATGACTTTTTATAAAAAAGTCACCCAGCCGGGTGATAAAAACCAATTTTATTTATATACATGGCCTTATTTAAAGTTTTTATTAATAAAGAGTAGATATGTTTGACTGTTTTGCACTATATAATAGATTTGACCAAATTGACTAGACTAATTTGACCAGTAAAATTTTGGTTGATTACTAATTTGCCCAACACTGAAAAAATATATTATAAAAAATATTTAATTATATATTGCAAATAAAAATAAAAGTTATTAAAGTTGTCTATAAAGAATAGTTAGAGTTAGTATTAGTATTAGTGTTAAAGTTATATTAGCATTAGATAACAAGAGCTAGAAGTATTAGCTATAGTAAGCTACTACAAAGTGAGCAAAGTGAGCTCTGTTGGTATTATTAAGTATAGTAAAGAATACAAGCTATATTGTCTTTAATAAAGTTGTTTATAGAGAATGTTTAGTTGTTTATTGCTGATAAAAATAATTAAAAACTATTCAAGTTGTTTATTGCTGATAAATATTAATTATAATTAAAATAATATAAAAAAAATTAATAACATTAAAGCCAAGTGCTATGCACCAGGTTAAAAACCAGTTCAATAATAACAAAACATTTATCTAGCAACTCGGATTCTCTAATTGTGTGACATTCCTAATAATAAACCTCATGATTATTACATGTGTGACAGAGAACCATGCTTTATATATTTTGAAGCATGGTGGACAAACCCGAATTTGGATGATCGACATGGTGGCTTAGCCAATTTAATAAAAAAATTTTTTTTAATTTTTTATACAGGTTAAAGTACTTTTTATTCTTGCGGTTTCTCGAAACCTACCAAATTAACCCACTT
>CAJVPU010000322.1:0-18956 GCA_910591775.1 Dentiscutata heterogama | reverse complement strand
TAGCAAAATTAAAAAAAATTTATAATAAAGCTTATAGAATATGTTTCAAATAAAATATTGTATATATAAAATATACCCCATATTATTAATAATTTTTAATTTTATTTAAAAATTATAAAAACTTTTTAAAATTCCAGGCAAATTTGCCTGGAATATGGTTTAAGAGATATGATAAATTCTTTTTTTTAGTATATACTATTCAAAATTAAATAATTTGTTGTTAATAATATTTCTGTTAATATAATTTATATATTTTTTTCTTTTTTTTTAGAACAAAATACTAATATAACCAAGCAATAAATATAATATTCTTAAATAATTTTTCAATAACTTATATGCAATAAATCTTGGGTAACTACTATACACTATTTGTTTTCAAGAGATGAAACTTTAAATTTTTGTAAACCAAGTTCTATTTCTCTTTATTCTTTATTTGAATTGGATTTTATATAATCATTATAATATATCTAATGCTAGCTACTAAAGGTTTTTGCTTTCTATTACAATATTCTGAAATGCAATATTTTGAAATTTTGAGTATAACATTTGCAAAACTAATAGAATCCCAAATCTAAACAATATTTTTGTTTAATATTTTTTGCACAATTGTTCTGGATTTATTATAAACAAGATTTGAAAATATTTTACACTTAGTATATATTTTCTTTAGGAGTTATCTATTCTAAATTATTAGTTCGATTATCATGTTTGATACTATTAATGTGATTAATATAGGGATTATTCTTTGAGTTAGAGATAAAAGTTTATACAACCAAAGTGTGTATAGCAATATTTTTATAAACATTATTAATTTTTAATTCTATTTGTATATAATCTTTTCTTTTATAGAGGTTTTTCCTAAATATTATACCTTTTTGGTTTTTAATACATCCAAGATTGGAAACTAGTAAGTCTGAAGCATTTGCTACTGGTAACCAAACTTACATTATAATGGTTGTTATTTTATTATATCTACTTTTTAAATTTAAATTGTGAGAGTCTACGTACTAAATAGTAAAATATTACATACAACATTGAAAAGTTCTTGCTCACTATAAAAAAAAATAAATGGGGTTACTAAAAATGCTCTCTGAAAGAGAATGGAAAGGGCAAGGAAGGTTTATGATTTTTCTTTCAAAGGATGGCGTATATCCAATGAATTAAATCGGAATACATTCAAGTTAGAAGAATCCTGATTTGGTGTGGTAATCATATGACTACGGTGTTTCGATCGCACTTTTTTATACGTATGATAGTAATTAAAAAATTACCAAAAAAAATACTCAACCTAAGCTTGTTTACTAACTTTTTGGAAAGTTTCAAGGTTGTAAAATCTCTCTGAGAAGATATAGGTGCAAAAAAACTTTTGCCTGGCACTGTAGTTTAATACAAATGTTTTTTAAGACTTTTATATCCTGATCACTATATAAGATCGCTGGGTATAACGATAAATCAGTTATCTATATGTATAAGTGGAAATAAAATTTCCGCTTATACCCAATTTTGTTAGCGTTAATGTTAAGTATCAATTAACTAGTTATTTGTTTGATGTATAAAATATCAGTCAAGAAATTTATACGATTGATTAATTATTATTTAAAATTTTATTGCTATTTTTGTGTATACAATAAAAAAATGATGTGTATAATATATATTTTTTCACAAAAAAGTTACATATTTTGTAATGAGACAAAACCATAAAAACCCAAAGTCTATAAAAACCAAAGAATTATTCCTTCGCACCCAAAATAATCAAAAACCCTAGGTACAAATTAAGAATTGTTTATTCTTCATTTGGCAAGAATCCAGAGCGTTCCCATTTTCCTTCAGGGCAAACAAGTAATATACCAAAATCGCCAACCCCATTGCCCACATCCAAAGTTTTTGCTGATGCTGTTTTGCAGTTTGGTTCATTGGTGTATGATTGTTGGTGGTTGATGTTATTGGTTGAATATATATATTGAGAAAAAAATATACATAAAAAATTTGTTTGTTAATCATCCTTCTCTAGCTTATTAAAGTGATATTTTTACAAAAAAATGCATAAACGTTTTTTTTTTTTTGATCTAAGAGGAAATATACTGTATAAAATGGGTATAATAATAAGGATTTTCGGGGTTCTTTTAATATATTGTTTGCACGCCAAACCTACCCAAAGCCCAGTAACAAAGAAGAAAATCCCAGTTTTTTTTATTCTCTTTTTCTTTTTTTTTTTTTTCTCTTTTTTTTTCCCCCTCTTTTTTTTCTTTTTTTTCCTCTTTTTTTTTCTTTTTTTTTTTTTTTTTAGATTTGATTATAGATCATCTCCTTCAAAAACCCCCTACAAAAAGATTCTCATTTTCTATTTTTTTTCCTCCCAATAATCTTGATATATATACTTCTAGTAATTTTTTTCGAACCAGCGAAAAAATTGTTTATATATAGCACATAACCCATACAATATATAAAAATTTAATGACCGGATTCCATTACTCTGTTGGTGATTTTGCCAAGCTACTTGGTTTTATCAAACGTGATCTATCATTAGTATCTCGACTACTCACTTTTCTAGTATACGACATTCGTTTCAACGCCAAGGGGCCGAGCCCTTCTGACCCTTCGATACGGAGTTCTGATCCCTTCGGGACGAAGCGGATGTTCGCCTCATAAAAACTGGGACTACCAGCGGACTCACTGACGTTGGTTCTTGACTCTGTTTCGTCAGATCCGACAAAAGATCGGGCTTTGGGGATGTACTTTTGTTCCAAGTTAGCGTGTTCTGTTGTGGCAGAATGAATTGGAGAGTGACATCATTGTTATCTATATATGTCATATGTAGTAAACGTCAAATTAATGAATAAAAAAAAAAAAAAAATTTTTTTTTTTTTTTTTATGTTTTAATTTCCAACGAATTTAAGGTTTAAATTGTTGGAAACAGTATAAATAATGCTATTTCTATACATGTCTCTTCGTAGTGTTTGCCCACTACATTTGCATTAATGATATACATACCGACAAGGAATCTTTTTTTTATTCAATCGGCGCCATTTTTGAAAATAGTTAGCTTAGTAATTTCTCAAAAATTTGCTTTAAAGAAAAATTGTTAAATACTATTAATTGTGCTTACTTCGATAACTCTGCCCACCCTCCTCCAACTCGAACCATTACCATACGGCTTCTTAAAATACGACAATAACATAGCTTAGGTTCAACTTCTCCAAACATATACTTTCCAGGCTCTCCTTCAACCATAGACACTTTAATCTTTACAGGGCACGCGTTTACTATTCGCGCAACTTCTACGTCAAGTTGATCTTTAGGGTCTGGAATGTAATTGTTGACTGAATGCGGTAAGAGACGGATTGGTGGACGCCTTGGCGACCCTGGTGTACCTGGCGTTGGACTTGGAGAAAGTCGTGTTGGAGTTCTTGATGCGGCCCGTGTTGTTGCTGTTGACGATCGATGCCTGAGACGTGATGGGGAGGTACCGGGTGAGATGACTCTAGCTGTTAAACGTGGTAAATAAGAATGAAATGTCCTGATAGTTAGCGACTATAAAAGGATGGTTATAGATATGGGTATTACGAGGTAGAGTGATTTGGAATGATATGATCGGTTACCTGACTGTGAATTGGATCGTCCAGGTCGTGTTTTTATTAATGGTTTCTGACCTGAAAGCAGACGGCTTAATTCATCTCTTTTGGCTAAAGCAACTTCATTTAATTCATTCCATTGTTCTATCAGAATGCCTAGACGGTCAACAACTCTCCAATCATCTTTTAATGGCTCTGCTGCTCTTTGTGCGTCTGCTAATTTTTGGACTATGATAGGATGATAATAATTATATTTGGTATCCAGTTCAGTGAAACGCGATTGCAAGTCAATGACGCTTAATAATTGAAGTGGGCAATCTGGTGTTGTGGTAGTGGCAGCGTCCACTACTTCAAGTAATGAACTCATTAATGCATTCATTTCATCTGCTTTTGTTCCGAATTTTGCCAATTTTTCAGCTTCTCGAAGTTGAACTCTCTTATTATCAATTAGGCTTTGAAGGTTAGTTAAGGCTTCTGCAATTCCTGCTCGTTGTTGAACATAACCCTTGTCATTTTCAGTTAAATTATTTATCATATCATCTAGTGCTTCAATCCTAGGTGTTAATATATTATCCACTTCATTTTGGATTTCGTCAAGTTCTCTTACACCATCAATAACATCATCTTTTGTTGGTAACCTTGGAACTCCTTCACCAGTAATGAAAGATTCAACATTTAATACTCGTTCTTTGACTTGACCAATGGCTACTAGTATATCTTTAATAGTACGTGACACTTCCTGAGCTTCCTTCGATGCATTTAGGCTTGACCTCAATTTTGCAAGTAGATCATTAAGACCATACCATTCCTCTAAAACTCTATTTGTCCTTGTCTGAACAGATTCTTTAATTTTAGGATTTGATTCCTCAGGTTGAGGCTCATCAATGTCTCTACTATCGGCTTCAGGTATTAGAACTCGGTGGCTCATATCTTTGAACTGATCAACTGTATTTTGGAAACTAGCAACTTTTTCTTCTAAATCCACTATCTCTGCTTCTTGATCAATTATACCAATTGAACCGACTTGAATATTCAGCATTGCTAATTTACAAGATGACATCCAATTTTTTATATCGTGTGCAGATTTGGCATGTGCATAAACTCTACGTACAAGTTCGAGTTCACGACGTTCAAGTGCGACAGCGTCAGAAAACTTCTCCAAAGCTCCTGTCACCTTACTGAAAATGTTCAATATACGATCCTTATTGGCTTCAGGATTTTGGTCAATAAGTTTATCAGCTTCTTGCTTCAAATCAACCTTAACCTTTTGATCATAAATTCCCAATTTGTCTTCGCTTTCTGTATATTCATCAATAGCTTTTTTAAGCACATTTGCGAGTGGTTCAACTTCTAGAGCATAGTAGCCGCTACGATCAAGGTCCTCATGTCTTGATTTAACAACTGCAGTTCCTTCATAACATTCTTTAATAATTCGATCTGCATCAGCATGGAACGCTGCCAATTGCGAAGCATTGTGAGCTGCAGTGAGAGCAGTTTTGAACGCATCTGACAATTCTAATAGTTTTTTACTTGCTTTATCGTGATGAATATCAAAGCTTTGTCGGTTTGTTACATCGAGATTATCGTCCGGCGTGAAAGGAACATGATTAGCTGCAGCTTTAGTATCTTCAAGTATTAATGCAGCTTTTTTAATATTTTCATCTAATTCTTTGCCTTCAGCTTCCAAATTTGAGAAATCTACACTGGGTAAAGCGTTTATACGAGATTCTAATCCATCTAATATATTAGTTTCAACCTGATAAATAGTACCATGTTGGTCATGCCATTGAGCAACTTTTGTAGTAAAGTTCTTAAAATCATCTACAGATGCAAAAAGTTCATCCCAGGATTTATTAAGATGCTCGTGACATTTCATTATATCTTTTAATTCTCGAATACCCTCTTGTGAGGTGATATCTTCATATTCTTCACGGATGCTTTCAATCTGTTCATTACGATAGGGTAATTGATTTTGTAAATTATCCAAAACTGCAACTAATTCATGGAAATTCTTAGTGTTCAGTTCATTATCATCTCCCATAATACCATAAGTTGGTTTAGCATTCGCAAAAGCTACGATAAAGTCATCAATCCATTTTTGTAGATCATTAGCACGATTCATATAAGCTCCAGCGATTTGAGCGGATTTATAAATCTCAATTTCTTCAGTCTTTTCACCCATTAATTTTTTCAACGAGTTAATAGAATTAATAACGTTATTCAAGGTGGCTTCAATTTCTTTAGTTTCTTTATCACTCAGAATACCAAAATTATCTTTTAGATTTTCTAGAGCTAAATCGTGAAGTTTTATTAGATCAAAAAGTTCTGCTTGTTCCAAAGAGTTTAATTTAATTTGCCAATCTTTCATTTCAGTGTCAGATACAGATTCTACCAGACTATTTGTTATTACATTAGATAAATCATCAATCTTTGAAAGAATTCCTTTGGCTTTTTCCTTAAACTCTACAACTTGAAGTGCTTGTTCTAATCTTTGTTTAGACTTGAGGACGTTGTCTTGTAATTCAACCCATAATGCATCAATTTCTTGTACCCTAGAGCTTACAAGTTCTAGATCTGCTTTTATGTCTTCAACATCTTCACCTCCACGTTGAATTTCATATGTCATCTCTTCAATCAATTTATCTGCCAAGTTTTTGGCGAAATCAAACGCACTGTTATATGCTTGACGTGCAGCTTCGACACTATCGACTTCGCCAATAAGTTCACGTAATCTACCTTCTGTTGATTCTCCTAAAGTATCATCATTAAGAATACTATGCAAAATGTCTGATTTTGGTTGTATCCAAGCTTCAACGTCTCTGGCCTGGTTCATGTATGATTCGATCATCTTTTTACGACGTAAAACATTTTGATGTGTGTGAAGAAGATCATTCAAACTATTTGCCAATGATTTTAATGATGCATTTTGAGCATTTACTGCTTCACGTATAACAGAATTACAATCTCCCGCTCGACCTATTCGGTCCTTATCATTCTGTATCGTACATTTTGGATAATCAATTTTTGAAGCATCATCATCCCATAAACGTTCAACTCTTTCTGCAAAACTGTCGACAGCGTTAGAAACTGTATTTCCTTCTCCTCCGGGTGAGCTTGGTTCGTTAGTTAAAAGGATCTACATAATGTATATTCATTTTTAAGTGTTTAACTAATAAATGTAGATTTCTAATAAAATAATATTACCTCTTGAATTTCTCGTGCCTCCTTTTCTAACATAGCACTGTTATTCATGTATTCTGTGACATCTTTACGCTGCTTAATAATTTCTCGAGCAAAATCGTCGAGAGATTTCAAGTCATTTAGTAATTCATTTAATTCTTTATGAAGCTTCTCAACATGTTCTGGAACATCCTTTTCGTCTGAATTCATGACATTTTGATATTCATCGAATTTAGTATTCATAGACTTGAGCGTTTTCTTTTCAAATCCCGCAACTTTATTATTGATTTTATCCAATTCAGCCAATAAATTTTTGACCATTGAATCAACATCTTTACTTATATCTGGATCTTGTGTTTGCCATGATGCTTTTTCAAAGATGAATTGATCAAGTTCATCTTCAATTCTTTTAGCGTTTGCAAGTGCATCATCAAGTTCTCCTGAAAATTCCATGGTTTTTTTATACGAATTGAATTGGCTGTCAATCTCTTTGGACAACTTTTCAAGTTCTTCCATACGTTCATCCACCACCTATGATATTAAAAAAAAAACAAACCAAAATTTACCATCGAACTCTATATTTTTCTAAATAATGGAAACGACGTACCTGCTTGATTGATGCATTAACATCTTTGTCTGATATTTTGTCTTTGGGGTAAAGTATTTTTGCAACAAAATCCTTTTTCAAATTATTTAAAGACTCATTAAAAGTAGCGATTTTTTCGGCGAATCCTGGATCAGCTTCACAATTTTCCTCAGTAGATTTCAGCAAAGCTTTTAATGAATTACCTTCATTTTCAACAACGTTGGATTGATTGAGGTAAGCATCAATAGCATCTCGTTGATCCAATACTTGCTTAGCCAAATCCATACGTCCAATCAAGTTATCATAATGTTGGGTGAATTCAACATGACGATTTGCAATATGTGGTGGTGGTTGTTGTGATAGAAATGATTTTATCGCTGATTTCATGTCGTTATATGCAGATTTAGTTAATGCTAATGGTTTTTCTTCAAATTCTGAAACTTTTTGCTTAAATTCCGTAAACTCTTGCTGCAAGTCGGATTCTGGTACGGCAGTTTCGGGTGACCACCTTGCTTTGTTGGCGATAAAGTCATTAACTTGATTTGTTAAGTCATTAAGTAATGTAGAATTAGGTCCGTATAAATCTTCCCATTTGGCACGTTCTTGCAACACATTAAGATCTAATTGATGCAAAGATGATAAGTTTTGCAGATCACCAAAGTTTTTGTTGAGATTGTCCAATGCATCGCGAAGTGGTTTTTGGTCAACGCTTTTACAATTTGCTTTCTTGATATCCTCAAGCAACATTTCGAGGTTACGACGAACTTGGCTAACGTCTTCAATATCAACTCTAGTATTTTCTTGTTTGAATTTTTCATGTTCTTCAATCATCTCACGAACTTGAGATTCATTCCATAAGCAATCCTGGGCTAATGGATCAATTTTGCGATCATTAAGGTCTTTTAATCGTTCAACTATCCAATCTTGTACACGCGAAGAATCTTTCAAGCATTCGTTAGCACGTGCTTGGAGTGCTAGAGAGGATTGATAAGTCTCATATAACTTTTCTAATTCTTCACCCATAGATTCTAAAGAAGAAAGTCGTTTCTGAGCAGACTCTTTAATAACCGCATTTTTAGTAACCTTTACTTCGTTCATAATAGGACTTGAAGGATATGGAATTTTTGATCCATATTCTTCCCATAGATTTTTAACTTTTTGGCTGAAATCTTTTATGTTTGTATCAAAATCAATTTCACTAGGACCTTTTGAAACATTTTTCTCTGCTTCAATCAAACTAGCCTTAAGTTCGGTTGCAACTTTGTCCAAAACTGTTGCTTCGAAATTATACTCGACAGCAGCAGCACGTTGATCCAAGAGATCACGAGTATAATATACGTGTTCATTGAGTTTGTTTGCATCATTTTCGAGATTGGATTGTCGTTTTTCAATATTGTTTCTGCGATCTTTATCGGTTAGCTTTTCGCTCGCTTCAATAAATGCGTCATATTTTGATTTATGATCAGTTTCAAACATCTGTAAATGAGTTTCAACTTTTTCTTTGAATGTAGAATATTCTTGTTCGAGACCTTCACGGGCAGATTTATCTTCAGGAGTTTTAGTATTCCATGAAGCTTTAGATGCCATAAAATCTTTTGATTCCTTGAGAGAGGAGTCAATAAATTTACGTGAATCTTTATATGAATCTTCCCAAGCGAGTCGTTTTTGTGCAGCATCCACCTCGTCAGGTTCACGTTGGCGTAGGACTTGAATATTATCTTGAAGTACACCAAGTTTTGTATTTAGATTGGTCATCATATTATTGAGCTCTTCGGTATTTACACATTTTGTTCCGACGGCTTTTATTTCAGCAACTAATTCAGCAACTCTTGCTTGAAGAACTTTGAGCTCATCCTTATCAAAATCATGAACATCCATGACTATTTGAGCATTTCCAGTAACATAATCTTCTATACTTTTGGCAGAGAATCTACAAGGTTCTTGAAAAATGTCAAATTTACGATTTTTGACAAAATCATCCTTTTTGGTAATCCATTCTTCCAAACGGGCTGCTTCCTTTTTATACTCTTCGGCCATTTTGACAAATCGTAAAGCACGTTGATAATTTTTTAACGCTTCATTGGTTTCCTGTAGTAACCCTTGCAAATTTTTGTGATAGGCGGTAACACCTTCACGAACGATATCATTTTCGGCAGGGTCATGACTACTATGTTCTGGATAGATAACTTTCATAGCCATTGAATTCCATGAAGTTTCAACCCGGTTGTTGAGTTCATTAACGCGTGCAAGATAGTCCTTTTCCACTGATCCACCACGTGGATTTTCTTCTTCTTTAATCAATTCATCCCTTAAATTAATTCCTCTTGTATGAGTGTTTCCCGCAGTCTCTGCATAATCTAGAACTTGTTTTCGTTGTGTTATAACGTCTCTTGCGAAAGTATAATAATCTTTTAAATCTTGAAGATCCCCTTCTTCAATATTTTCTTGCCTCACAAGCAAATGTTCTGGAACTGGTACATTTGATGAATCGACTAATTCATCAAAAATTTCACCCGTCGGAGGAATAATATTATTTTCAAAGTCTTCAATATTATTATTATGTGTTTGATTTTCTAATGTAACATCACGTTGCCTAGGTTGAGGTGAATCAATAAACCAGCCATCTTCTCTGGGTGAAACCGGTGGTTTCCACCTGCCTCTATTTAGGATAAATTCACTAATTTCACTTGTTATTCTATCTCGAACGTTCAATGCTTTACCAAGTTCACGTTCCCATTTTACACGTAAAGCCAATACTACCAATTCATTTTCACGACGTTTCAACATTTCTAATAATTGATCAAGAATTGTTAATGTCTGTAAAGTAATGGAAATAGTCATAGTATCAGCCGGAGACATCGAGTCCGAAGGAGCCACTTCATTTCCCATTATATTTTTCACATGAGCTCTTAAACGAGTCATGTCTTCAGCATCAAATTTTTCAACTTCTCTTTCTAATTCATCATAGTCTTTTTGCCATTCGTCAACTTGTTCTTGGGTAGCAGGTGCATCACCTTCTTGGAAAACATCAATTTGAGGAACACTTTCCAAAGTATTGATACGTTCATCAATCCATAAACGTATACGTTCAGCTTCTTTGAACCAAACACGAACTTCTTCGATCCAAGCTAGAACACGAACATATTGTTCTTTATGATTATTAAATGCATCTCTGTAACTTTGATCTTGAGCTTCAGGTGATATTAAAAGGGTAAAAGAAGATTCAAGTTTATTCAACATTTTATTAGTATCGACCATAAGAGCATCCAATTCCTGAATTGAGGCATCAGTTGTTGTATCACCCTTTCTCATTTTTCCTTTAACTTCATCAAGTTTATCACGAATTTCATTAGCACTCCTTGCAAATTCTCTTCCCTCTTTGATATTTTGTAGATCACGTTTTCGTTCTTCAATTAAATCTTTTATTGAAGAGAATTTAGCTTCTAAATCATTTATACGATCAATAACTTCATTTCCACGAGTTTTTTTGGCAGGTTCACTTTTCAACCAAAATTCAACCCACAAACTTCTTTCAAAAATGGTTAAATCAGAGTCAATTTTACCATAACGTTCAGTAAGTTCATCAACATGATCATCAGTACAAGTTAAACCATGAATACGTTGAGGTTCATCATTTTCAGAATTTGTAGTATCAATCATATAAGTAGGAGGTGATACAAGTTGAGCATGAAAAGCATCTAATTGATCTTGTATTTTAACACTTAGACGATCAAATTCGGAACTAGCAGAAGTAGGAGAGGTAGGACTTGAAGGACTTAAATAAGCAGCCATTTTAAGTTTATTTTCAGCCAGAGCAATTCGAATATTTTGAATAGTAAGGAGAAGTTTAGCATGTTTATGCCTTAAAGCTTTTGAAATGGCAGAATCATCAGTTAATAAATTAGATTCGAAATCGGTTATTTGAGTTTCTAGTTCTTTGACGTCACCATGAACCAAACCAGCATCGTTATATTCAATAATATCTTTTCTTATTTGAGCCATCTGATTACGCATGCTTTGCATAGATGTTAGAATATTTATAACGATAGAAAAACGATCTGTAGTCGTTTGTTCTAAAAGGAGAGTAATAAACTCAAATAATCTTATGAGTCTATCATTGAGGTTTTTAAGTTGTTTTGTCATTAATTCGACTGCAGCTTGATCTTCACGATCCATTGAATCTTTAATGGCATTAGTTATATCGATAGCTTTCTTCTCAAGGTCATCAATTTTTGATTTACATTGACTAGAATCATTCAAGATAGTATTTAAAGTTTCTCTTCGCTCATTCACAATAGATACAACATTCAAATCATCTTCAGACCATTCATGTTTATTAACGAAATCGGGAACTTCTAATTCTTTAACCTTATTTTTAGTATCAGAAATATATTTATCAACTTCATTAGCATCATCAAACCATCTTCCTATACGACGATCATGTTGAAGTTTTTGTTTTGTGGTGTTAATCTTATTTTTAAGATTTGAAACATTAGAAGTGATAATATTTTGAATATGATCAATCAAATCATCAGGTGCTATGAATCGATCGTGTAGGAGAAATTGATTAATTTCTTTAACTTTATTATCAACACCATCAACACCGAGAACCAACTCTTCCACGGCGACAACCTTGGTGTACCATTCATCCAAGACTGAAGTAGAGAATATAATACCGGTGACAGTGATTTCACTGGATGAAGTAGTACTTATAATGCCAGTATTATTTGGACTAGGGGTAGCACCACCATCATCGTGAGCCTTCTTTATTGATTCCTCAACACCATCCAACATAGCCTCAACTTTTTTAACTTCAACATCCACATCACCCATTTTTGTTCTTAATTCAACTACCCAATTTAACTCTTGTAATTTAAGTTTACTTAAATTTACCAAACTAGTAAAAGCATTCCAAGAGATTTCTATAGAAGAAGAAATTTTTACAAGGTTTTGTTTAACTTCTTCATTAGAAGAAGTCTCAACAAGAGAGTTCGTTTTAGTTAGGAGGTCGCCTAATTGAAGATATTCAAACTGTTTACTTGATAATTTATTTTCTATTCCGCTTAGTGAAACTTCTGCGGAGTTTATGGAATCAAGATCGATTTGAGGGGTTGTTTTTGATGGAAACGCGGGGAAGTTTTCAAAAGTTGTTGCCATCCAAGACGATAAGCTTTGGGTATCTTTAAAGTATTCTTCGAGAGGGTTGCCGGGACCAATCAGTGGAATCAAGTTGTTTAAAATATTAATATTATCTTGAAATGTCTGACTTGATTTATTATACTCTTGGTCCACGGGTATTTTGTCTTCTAATCTTGCGTTTTGTATAGTATTATGTTCTTCTCCATGAAGAATTTCGGGATAAGTCTCTTCTTCCATTCTTATTTCGGGATTAGAAGTTTCTTCCATTTTTATTCTGTAATTGAATTTTATTAAATATTAATAACTTTTTTTTTTTTTATTGTATTTAAAACAAAATGTTTTTTTTTTATGTAGATGAGTAAAATAAGTATCGAAAGTATTGTTAAAAGGGTATATTTATCTCATGCGCAGTAGAGGAGAAGGAAAGTTGAAGTTGGTATATAAAAAGAAATATTTCGGCGCAACCACTCTCGAAGAAATAACTAGTAAAAAAAAAAAAAAAGTTTGAGGAAAAGAAAAAAAAATATATTAATAATTAGAAGACCACGTTTTTTCTAGTTTCTAGTTAAAAAAAAAGGTTGCTAACCGTGACTTTTTTTTTGATGGTAAAAAAATGCGGGTTTTTTTTTTATTAGAGAAATTTGACCATTTGGAAAGATTTTTGAGAAGTATCTTGTACAACTTAACACAGCACCACGGAGATATCTCTTAATAAATGCAGTAAATCGGGCAAGGTTTCTTTTTTTTATCACATACGTATTCGTTGTTGAGTATTAATTATATATATTTTATTGTTATTAATTCTATACGTAACAGATAAATAATTAACATTAACTTTAATACGTAACGCGTATCAAAATATCGATATACGTATGATTAAAATCTTGTGAAAAATGAAGAAAAAACTTAATAATTACTTGAAATAGATTAGCTGTAGGCAAGAAGATAGAAACGCATGCACAGAGCAGTGATCAAAATTGCGGGCACGCAAACGCAAACGTTATATAAAAAAGCACAGAATCGAGCCACGAGGTAATATAAAAGATACTTTGTGAAGAAAGAACTTTTTTTATAGCACATACGTCAAAGGCCTTTCTCAAAGGTAATCACGTCATATGTGATGAAAAAATCACGTTACCGATATCAAAGTGTTTCAGATTTGCATCAGTGCATTACTATAAATTCGTAAACAGTCGGGCTGGGCTCAGATCCAACAATGGTTAAAAGGACAATAGAGTCACATTTTTGACAATGTCAATGGAAGATAGTTTTTTACTCGTTTCACCAACACCGATTTATTCAAATTTCAAGCTTTATAATGGACGAAAGCTTCAATAGTTTCTTTATTGCGAAGAATAATAATAATTACATAGGTCTTTGTTTTTATTTGGACAAAGGATTAATAAACATAGTAACATTAATTGACTGCAGAGAGATTTTACACAGTTTCGTTTATCGGAGAAAGTTTAGATCACTAAGCAATGTAAAACTGCACTCCGCAACATCAATGTTTAACCGATGCACGTTACATAAATTTAAAGTTATTTATTTCTTCACACAAAATAAACGAAAAATTAAAACGATTTATTTATTAAAATTTAATAATCTGTAATGACGAAAATCTGCAGCAATAATTTGAAAGGCAGTAACGAAAGTGACTCCGGAGAATATGTATAAGGTATTTGTGAGAATCCCTAAAATGTCTTTTGATTGGACACAAGATAAAAATATTTTTAATTATTGCATGTAAACAAAATGCCGCGAATGCGTACCAATAAATAAATGACATATTGAATATTTATCAAGGGCGAAACAAATTGATTGGTTTATCGATCGAATAAAACAACTAATAAAACCATAATTGATTGTTGGGTTAAATGATTGTCTACTGCTAATTGTGAATCCAGCTCCGAAAAACCACTTGTGAATTTCATCGAATAAAATAATCATGCAGGGCACACAATTAGATCAAACTTTATTACGTATTAATCGACACAGATCAGTAAAGATGGATATGTATCGAATATTAAAGCTATATCCCATTGTTCGGAGGGTGGACATACCAAAGGATAACAAAAACTCCTTTATGCTATACACTGTTCATATTGTGTTCCTTCCTTTCACATGTGGCTGCCCTTTTAGGGTTTATTATTGGTTTTTGTGGTACCTTAACACGTTCTTGTGTTAAGCAAAATCCGAGCAAAATCGAGCTAAAGACCTGCATTTGATTCCGGAGCTAGTCCGAGGCCTGCTCGATCCGGACCATAATTAAGACTAACGCTGTAATCTTCCTAAAATCCCCCTTTATTTTTTATGAGCAAATACACTTTATACTTGACCAATCAAATTGCAACATAGCCATCATGTGTATTATATTATTTGTATTTCATTTTTTCACAAGTTATTCTTACAAGTTATGTTAGGCGTATATATTGTGTGTAGATTTATTAAATCTGGTTATGTCCAAGATTTATATGTAATGATATTTTAAACTGGGTTGGTCAAGTCTAAAAGTAATACTTTTTTTTTTTTTTTAAAGACTAGACCCTGATCTCACTTTTCCCACTCACAATCTTTATTAAGCTTCACAGTTTAAGCCCTCTTTGGATTAGTAATTAATTATACTTTTAGTAGTCTGAGTGATGTAAAAATTTTTAGCCCAATTTCATTTTTTGACACTGCAAACCTCCTTTTCCAGACATAAAATAACGATCGGCACATGTCAATATGAATTATTTGTGTTTCAGACTAGCGCTTGCATGAGATTACAGCACCTCAGATGACCAGCATTAAATAAATAGTTAACAACTGGCCTAAATCATACTTCAATTTTTAGGCCAGCTGCAATCTCACGCAAGTGTTAGTCCGAGGCACGACATATACGTACGTACGTACGTATAATAGTTTACAGTGTCAGATATATTAATTTGTAGGAACTTCGAAGACAGAGATCGCGAATAATGTCCGCTCGCGCGCTGTCTTGAGTACGCCCATGTACATACGTACGTACGTTATTTTCGAGCATAACTGATAATTTATTTTTATTATACGTACTGTATGTATCAAAATCTACTATCTGCTATTGTATAATAATATATTTTATGAAGTGTGCGTTATTCCGGAACGCCCAAGCTTGCTATTTTTGAAAGATCTGATTTTCAAAATAACGCCCATGCCCGTTTATTTTTGGTAGTACTGTCCTACAAGTTCATCTATTTTCGTTTATAAACCTCCTTATTTTCCAGCAGGTGTAATTATAAATGTACAAGAAATTATTGAAATTTAGTACATCTATACTATAAATTTCATATCAAAATCGTACTACAACTAAGATACCAATCGAAGAATAGAATCCTAAAGAATAGGTTTCAACAATACAAGATTGATTTATTGATTTTCTATGTTGCCTTTGGCTTCAATTACAGTCGCTCTCTCTAAGTGCATTATCTTCAAAGTGCAAATAAAATTCTCTCTCTAAATGCAAGATCTTTTTGGTCCAAAGTATATAGAATAATATGCACTTAATCTTTCTAAATGCAGCGCATGGAAGAATTTAATCGATATAAAAAGGCATGAAATCTTGCACTTAAAAGAAAAACTACAAATCGCACTTTGAGGGAGTCGACTGTATATGAGTGACGCCAAGGAAAAACCAGACTTCGATCATATAAAATTTATATGATCGAAGCCTGGTTTTTCCTTAGCCTCACTCATATAGTCTAGTGCGAACCTTGTCTACAAGTAATAGAAAGGTGAAAAATGGCATAATACAGTAACAGATTAAACAAATTAGTAAAATCTATTATTAATTACCGGTGTATCAAAAGTTTGTAAATTGTAAATAATATCGATATGTTCTTCTTTAATACAAGGTGTCAGCGATTGATTCTATGGCAACTTTAATTTTTACTATAAACGACGGATTAGTTCGTTTGCTAAAAGGTAAAAGACTAGTATTATAGTATGCCGAAAGTACAGTACGAAATAGAAATTTTAAAATCTTACTGTAGCTTCGTGCATATTTATACCAGAGGCACTATGTATAGGAATTTTTCATATGCCTCTGGATATTTTTCTATACTTTTCATGAGGAGGGGGGGATAGTAGTACGACCTCCATAGTTTGCACTATACAGTACCTATTTTGCATTTTAATTTCAATCTCATTTTGACTTTCATTGTCTTTCATTAACTTATAGTTATAAAAAAAAATTAAAAAAAGATTATGTCGAATCAAAATTATTTTCAATTTCGGGTAATGGTAAATCAAAAAGTATCCATATTCGGCAGGAAACATTAATAGCAATGGTGATAGATTATGAAACCTGTACACATGATTATGTACGTACAGTACAAGAATCTTTTTATTATATGAAATTTTGTTTTCAAGTTTTGAAACTAGTTAAATCAAAATCTATTTGGTAAAGAACGAAAAAAATCTACCTGTAACTCTCATGCAAGCTTGAATTGTTTTTGAATAACAATACAGTTACTGTCTACCAATCATAAATTATTGTCCTAATTTCTATTCTTGTCATTCGTAATCTATATTATTAAAATATAAATAATATAAAATCTGATTTGGTTTAAAATAAAATTATCATGTGGCTTTAAAAACATGTAAGAATTAAAAAAGTATATAAATAAACATTGTGCCTTTATTTAGTTGTTTTTTTTTTTTTTTTTAAATAATAATATAACGATAATAAAAAAAACTCATTTTTTTTATAAAAAAAAAACATGTCTTCGAAATTTTTAGGAACGTTGGCTCGCGACATTGGAAACTTATTAAATGATAGTTTAGATGAATGTAATGTTATAATAGAAGTTGGTCAGTCGCCGAATTTTCAAATATTTCACGCTCATTCAATCATATTAAGAGCCAGGTCTCCTTATTTTCGAAGTGCTCTTTCAAAAAATTGGGCAAAAAAAGATGGTGATCTTATGACTTTTTCAAAGCCAAACATCTCCCCAAAAGTTTTTGAAATTATTCTTCAGTAAGTACAGAAGTACAAGTTATAAAATAATTTTCTATTTTCATTATTATATGCATATATATATATTTCTAATGAATCATTATGACAAATAAAAATTATTCAATCAATAGGTTTATTTATAGTGGAACTGTTTCCATGACTGACAAAAGTGTGATGGATGCTCTTGATCTCTTGGTTGCTACAGATGAATTATTATTGACCGAATTGTCTGATCATGTACAAGAATATCTTCTCCATCAACAAAATAGTTGGCTTCAGAATAATCTTATTGTACTTTGGCAAAAAGTTCATCTTATTGAATCTTGTCGAAAACTTCAAGAGTATTGTCTTCAGATCATTTGCAAAAATCCTCATTATCTTTTTGAATCTAATAAATTTTTATCTATGGATTCTTCATTACTTGAACCATTCTTAAAGCTTGATAACCTTCAAATTGAAGAAGTAGAAATTTGGGATTATATCATTAGATGGGGCGTTGCTCAAAATCCTTCTTTAGATATTGCTAAGATTCCAAGTTGGACTCCCGACAATTTTGATGCTCTGGGTAAGACTATCGCTAATTGTATACCACTTATTGGTTTCTCTCAAATTTCTTCCACGGATTTTTTTGATAAAGTTTGGCCGTTTAGAAGTATCTTGCCCCCGGGTATTTTGGAAGATATTATGAGATACCATTTGAAACCTTCTTCTCCTCCACGACCTGTTGTATCGGCCCGAAGATTGCAATTTGATTCCACTCTTGTCAGGCCTTGTCATGCTGCTTTATTAGCAAGCTGGATTGATCGTCTTGGCCAAAAACGTTATCTTTATGATGAAATTCCTTATCGTTTCCAATTACTTGTTAGAGGAACGAGAGATGGTTTTGACTCTGGCACTTTTCATGATAGATGTGATGAAAAAGGTAGAACTGTGGTGGTGATGAAAATTCACGGTACTAATGAAATTATTGGTGGCTATAGCCCAATCATGTGGATGGCAAGCGATGGTTATTGGAATACTGAAGATAGTTTTCTGTTTACTTTTGGAAATCGGGGCATGGTCGAAGATGCAAAATTGAGTCGTGTATCAAGACAAAGATCTTATTATGCTATTCGATTCAATGGAAGGGGCTATGGCCCATGTTTTGGTGATAAAGATCTTTCTATGAGAGAGAATTTCAATTTAGAAGGAAGTTGTTCGTGTCAGAAAGATGATTACTTAGATAGTATTACTGAGTCTACTACTTTTTCGGTTGACGAGTATGAAGTTTTTCGCATTTGCAAAAAGTAATAACTTATTTTTATAATTTAATCATTCACTGCTACAAAAATTAATCGTTGATTAAATTCTAGCTAAACTAAAAAACAAACAATTGACATAAAGCATAAAATATTATTAAAATATTCTTATAGCTAATATTACATAAAGACATTTATTTAAACTTTAGATATAACATTGAGCAATAAAAACAATAATTATTTATTAATATTAGAAAGCACCAAAT
>CAJVPU010000321.1:0-18970 GCA_910591775.1 Dentiscutata heterogama | reverse complement strand
ATCGATAGCCCAAAATCAAATTATAATCTGGGCCATCCCGATTAACAATTGGGCAAATTCGCATCTGGGGTACAACAACGGTTCAAAAGTAAGTATACAAATTTTCGTGTAACGTTACTATGTAAAATCAGGCTTGACCTATAAACATACATATCTAATTAAATAAGTAACCCAAAGACCCTTTCGCCAAGATAAATTCGGGTTTGTAATATAATCTTTAAAAGTCTGACAAATTCTTAGTCGAAATGGGAGGTTGGAACATTATAATGATAGGATTTGGTGCTTCAATTTTTATTGCGCTTTGTTATATTTCTATTCCAAAAGGACCAAATCAGACGTAAGTAATAGTTCAAGAACTCTAGCTCAATAAAACACCCTTCGGGTGATAATTATTTTTATGGTTTTTATTTTATTATTTCATAATATTTACGATAAACTCAACCTATCTTAAAATTAGAACTATACGGACTTCGCTTATTTTAACAATCGTTTGTTGTTATTTGATGTATGTTATTTCTATTTTATTCTCATTAAAAAAATTAATGATTTTAAAATTAAAATTAATTTTTATTTGCGAAAAAAAAAGGTGGGCAATTACCTATTTAGCTCAACTTCATCCTTTAATAACCCCTAAATTAACTGAAGGAATTCATGGAGAACTTAAGTTTGGTACACATTAGTGCTTGGATCTAGCGGATATCCGACTTTTTTTTTAAAATCCGTCAAACTATCCAGATTATCGTATCCGGTCAAAACCATCCATCGAAATCTGTCAATAAATTTATTTTAGAAAGTTTAAATAAAGTTATCGTTTTAATGTTATTAATTAAACATCTCTGACACTTTTAATTGTATTACCTCAAAATTAACAATCTTCGTAATTTATATTTTATAATTTAGACGAAGAAATTCTATAAACAATTAAATTCTACTACTTTTGTAGTCTTGTACCTATACAAGCTATTACAAACTATTATTATTTGTCACGATAAGGCCATGTAAACTTAATGAATCGGTTTTCATAACTCAAAATTTACATAACTTTTAAATATATTTATTATTCGGAAAAAATTTATAAAAAATTTTATATGTTTTTTTATACATAAAATATTTTGAAATAAAATTAAAAGTCGGGTTGCGGTCACTTTTAAAATTTTATATTATGAATATGGCCTAGATATTGTTATAAATACACATTTAAGGATTCATCTTCCAAATAAAAATTAAGAAATTATTTAATATTGAGGAAAAATTTAAATAATCCATGATTTTGAAAGGTAAGGCAGACGAGTTTATTATTTTAATTAATAAAAATCTTAAGATTTTTTGTATCACTGAAAAATTGTTCACCAGATTAATAGTAAAAATAATTTGGAAATCTGAATTTATAAATTTTGCGTAATAAATTTTTATAACAAGGAAAATGTAAAAAGTGCATCTTAATCACTCCAGAATTGTTAGTCAAAATTATTTAAAAAAAAAAACAATAGATTATATATCATTTTTAGTTATCAGAATTATTATATTTTCTTATCGAGATGATTGAATTGTAACAAAGTTATATTGAAATTAATTTACAATTAGATATATTTTTTTTACTTTGTAAATTAATACAACAAAATTATCCTCTTATGAGAACATCCATGCCAAATTATTGTATATAGGTGATTTAAAATTCATGCTGACCTTTACTACATACAATTTGCTAACGTATTGGCCATAATTTTAAATCACATTTGCAATATAAGCATTTATTGAATACACAAATTAAAATTGCTCTTTATAGAGCTTTCATCCGATAACTTCACTCTAATCTATATGCTAATTCATAAATGAAGTACGGATAACGAATAATTCATAGTCATATGATATCTGGTGAAAGTTCTAATAAAATGGATATTATCTTGCAGGAGTACCACTAGCGCTACTAGTTGTATCACCCCCATTACTTCTTCTTTGTACAATCTTTCTTTTAATAAAAGCCTTTACACGCTCATGACCCGCTTCGGCGATTCCGATCATTCTTTTCGAATCACTTGACCAAACTACTACTCCTAAAGTGTTTGCATGTTTTAAAACAACTTCATAGTCGGCAAATGTACGAAACTCTTTATACAAGTAGCCTAATATATATTAGAAAACACTGTTAGTAAGCAGAAATATAATAATTAAAGTAAATATCCTCTAACATACAATTAGTAATGACCAATCGATTGAGTTCCATCTCCCATAATTGAATTTGGTCAACTACAGTTGACGGTAGCAAGGCTGGTCGTTTTTTCATTTGTGGATGAGCATGTGATGTTAAATACGATATAATCTTTTTAACGATACATATAATTAATTAGGGTTCGTTCACAGAGATGTGATTACGTATTCCTTGAAAATTAAACGTACTTGGCTTGCGGTAATACCATGCTTCAATGCTTTTCTCACACTCTCTCGAGTTATTTCCGCAGTCACCATATTAGAAAATTGATACTGAAGATTACAAAATAAATTCAATACCGAAATTTGTAATTGTGAATCTATCGTTAATGCAAAAAAAAAAAAAAAAAAAAAAAAAAAAAAAAGGTTGTATGTGTAATAACATTAATTACGTTAAAAATACAACAAAAATTCATTTAATTACTTGTATAGGCATATAGTTTATAATTGGTTTCGACAATAATAAATCCTTGTTCTGTGGCACTATCATCATCATCTGTAAGGTTACTAGACGCGGCATTTGATACAATGGCCGAGTTTCCTGACGTTAATGTGGTAGCAAGACGTGTCGGAAAATATCTTTTTGAGCTTTTCTATTCATTTTTGTAAAAATATAAATCCATCATGAAAATTCAAAATATGAGCTATGTTTACTCTATTCACACCAAAGGGAAAAATATTATAATATTTGCACAATTTAATTATCAAAGTTCTTTACTTTTTGTCTATAGATAAGTCCATAGTTTGTTAAGTCATCAAGTAGTTGTCGTTGCGTATCTGTTAATCCCTCAACTGAATAATCCTATTTATTGTAAAAACAGGATAAAAGGCTGAATAAATTAAAATTTGGGTTTAAACTTTTTTGTATCTAAAGTAATATTAAAATATCAAGGCAAATTGTTCATTACCTGCCCTAATTCCAGACTTCCTAGCATGAAAAAAAAATTCAATACTTCAACAACATTCATATGTAACATCTAACCATTGAACTTGACAAAATTAGCTACCTTCATATTAATTTGGTAAAATATTAATAACAAAAATTGAAATTACCTCACTAGCTAGATCTAAATATTGAATTAAAAAAGCCCATACTTGTGTATTAACATCTTGTAACAAAAATTGAAACCCTTTATTTGTTATTTCTAGGCCTTTCCTAAGCAATTTCAATTAATATAGTTATGGATTATGAACAAAAAAAGATTTTAAACTTCTCATAAACAAATGAATGCAATGATGATTACCCCTCCTTTTCTCTCATCAAATTAGCTTTAGTAACAACTTTTAATACAGAAGCTCCTGGTGAATTCATCCGATCAGTCCCGACCATGAAATGTAAAATCTCTTCCCATTTTGTCTTTGCATGTTCATCTAATAATTTAATATCTGGTAGCTTATGTGAATTACTTTGACTATGTTTATTATACAGTCTTCCAAAGCTTTGGTGTGTTCCACTGATAAAAATCATATGTCGTCAGTTGAACCCAAATTTTTAATAAGTTTAAATTAATATATATAATTACCCTCCGGTTAAGCATTCTTGGAATTTTTGCTTAAATGAGGAATTTAAAGCTATTGTTTTGTTTTCTTGTTCAATCATAATATGCAATTTCTGTAATTTGTCTAAAGCTTCCTCAAATTTCCTATTATTTTTTAATAGCAAAAGGTTTTATTAAGTCCAACGGATATATAAACGTGTAAAACGTAAATAAATTATGGTTTACATACGACATTGATTCTTTGTCATTCTTAATACATTGTCTTAAATCAGCCTTACTCATAATTTGAGTGGAAAATAGCAAAGACATTACCAACTGCCTCGCTAATGATGGAAGGAGTCTATTATAGCAAGTACAATCTTTTGTTAGACAAGAAAATTATATTATTATATAGACATTACTAAAAAATAGAAAATCGGAAATTCGTATTATTCCAAGAAATATATATCTAACACGCGTTTATTAAAAGAATCCCAAAACAGCATAATGCACTCACATTTTTAACTACATTTGTCTAAAGTGAATAAGAAATAATCTGAATTTATGTTCACATCATTTGAGCTAATAGTAAGTAGTCTTCAGGTGTAACTAGCTCGGACTATGTTATATTAACAAATGGTAAAATCATTTGAACATTAAATATTTGTTTTTTTTTTATTTTATTTTATTTTTTATCTCCTAAAGTTCGATCTAAAAAAACCGCTATATAACACTATGTTAAGCTATTACTCGCCTTTACTAGGATCGTACCCAAAGCTACTAAAAACAAACCTGAATATGGCCAAGCATGTTGCTGGCTCTTCGTATAACTTGTCAAGGGTAGATTTTTGTAAAGCTTCAAGATACTCGTATATATTTGTTTTAAAGTGTGCCACGATCACGGTTGGCATTTCAAAAAGCTTTATACTTATCGTTAGTATATAATCTTCGTAGGAAATTCTATTTATAAGTGCACTTGGTAACACAAACATTACATTATTAGTGGATTTGTAAATTTTTAACTCAACATGGATTCATCCACTTTCTTTGATAGCAGTTGTTACAATCTAAGACCACAACCTGTCACTTCCCACGTGCGATCGCATTGCAAAAAACGAATATCATATTTTCATAATAATGAGATCGGAAACTTTCAGTTTGGAGTATGTCACTGCATAAAAAGTACGGTCAGACCCTTTTGTTATCACACCTTAAATATGAATATAAGACTTAATAAATAAAATATGAAGAATTCTAAGTTGAAATTTGTTCCGTAGTGAAGGTACTAACATTGGGGTGCCGATACTAATGAGGTTGATAGCAAAGGGCTTTGACTGTATTCTGTTTATTTTTGAAATTTCTTGTTTACTTATGTTACTATATTATAGGTTCAACATCCGATGAAACCACTGCGTTTATCTTACACCAACGATTTAGTATGTGCTTATCGATTACATGAAAAAATGCGAGTTTTTTGTCCTCCAAAAGCTACTGACTATGATTTGATGGAATTTCACATTCCCAGTTATATAACGTTTTTAAAAAAGTAACTGATTTAAATGTCACGTTTTAACCATTTCAACAGCTAATAATTCGTAATTCTGAATTTATTTTATTATGTATTCATAAAATATAGTGTCACCCCCGAAAACAGCGAACAGTATTCCTTTGACGCTGACAGATTTAATATCAGCGAAGATTGTCCAATATTTAGAGGATTATACGATTTTTGCCAAATTTATGCTGGTGCATCTGTAGCTGCAGCGTTACGATTGACAAGTGAAGATACTGATATATGTATTAATTGGAGTGGTGGATTACATCATGCCAAGCACAATGAGGCTTCAGGGTTTTGCTTTGTAAACGACATTGTATTGGCTATTCAACAGTTGTTGAGGTTGGTCGCGTTAATAATTTATTATATGAGGATTATGTTAATCAATATAATATTCGATCTAATAATTATTTTTCAAGGGTCTATCCACGGGTCTTATATATTGATATTGATATACATCACGGCGATGGTGTGCAAGAAGCATTTTACGAAACAGATCGATGCATGACCGTATCATTTCATAAGTATAAAGAAAATGGAAAATATTTTCCGGGAACTGGAGGTCTAGGTGAGATTGGTATTGGATTAGGAAAAAGGTATTGCTTAAATATACCACTTAAAGATGGAATGGATGACGAAAGTTATGTCGTTTTATTTAAGGATGTTATTTCGGACGTTAAAGATCGTTATCAACCAAATGCTGTTGTTCTGCAATCCGGGGCTGATTCACTTGGAAAAGATAAATTAGGGGGATTTAATCTTAGTATTAAAGCTCATGGAGAATGTGTTCGCTTTGTAAAGAATTGGCAAATACCTTTACTGGTTCTTGGCGGTGGTGGGTATAAAATAGAAAATGTTGCGCGATGCTGGGCTTATGAGACGAGCATACTAGTTGATACCGAGGTACCGGAAACGCTGCCTAAAAATGCACAATTCTATAATTTTTTTGGACCAGATTATTCTTTACATCCACCTCTTGTTAGACGGATCGAAAATCTAAATACCAAAGCAGATTTACAAAAACTTTCACAACAAATTCACGAGCGTTTGAGATTAATAGATGGAGCACCAAGTGTACAATTACATGAATTTTCTAAGGATTTACAAGATTTGTGGGAAGAGTCCGAAGAAGAAATGCGAGATTATCAGGAAGATGCAATTCCAGATATTAGACCTAGGCGGCGTTTAATGTTGGGTGAAAATGAGTTTTATGACGATCACGATAATGATGACCAGCTAGTTGATGAAGATCAGACTATTGAGTACGCTGTTGATAATGAATCATATTAATGTAATTTATATACGATATCTAGCATGCAGCATCTACTAATTATTGCGATTAAAGAGCGTTCAGTAAGTTTTTTAAAAGTTAACAAAACTAGCCAATTAAGTTTTACCAAATTATACCGGAAGTCCCTATACAGGACTTTTTTTGAGATCTCCGCTAATATTTAATTTTTATTATTTTTAATATCTATGTACGTAGTGTACAAACGGGTATAACCGTTAAAATGAACAAAAAATAAAGTATATCATTGATTAAAAAAAGGTTCTGTATAGGGACTTTTCACTCACCCGGTTTACGCTGTATACTATATATATTTATATATAACATACAATATAGTATTGTATATTAAACATAATATAAAATATATATAATTAGTATAATACAGTAGATTAATATATATATACTATTAATAAAATTTAAATTTACAGTATTAATATTAAATTTTTTTTTTTGTTCAAAAGTTCACATTCCTTAGAATTAGGATTTTTATAGCATTATGCTTAAGAATTATAGATACTGTATCTTTAGAGGCTTTTAACAATTTAGACAGTCATCCTCCCATACAATTACACAGTTGAACACGTAGTAACTTTTTTAAAAAATGTGCTTATAAAGGGGTTTTGTATATATGGAGGTTTTTTTTTTTTTTATAAATTAAATCATAGTTTAGTCTAAATAAAAATGTGATTACATATGGTGTGATTATATGGGAGGTGACTACATGGAGGGTCGACTGTACAAGAATATTATAAAAGTGCAATTATAACTTTTAATTACTGTATCTAATTGTCTAAAGCATAGCAAGAATTTACTATAAAAATGTAAATACAGCACACAAGTTATAAATTCTGCCCATGTGATATTGAGCCAATCAACGTTTAAAAACATATCAACAGACCAACACCAACAGGACGGAAGATTCTGTAGGAGTTATAGCTTTGGATGCCAATAGCATTTATTTTTCTAGTTGTATAAATTTAATTTTATTATATACAGTATACTGTATACAGTATATATATTATCTATTTATAAAGTTTTGGATTTCTTTTTTATATTTTTAAACTAATTTATTTTTATATAAAACTTGCTAAAGTGGTTATATTTCACACAGATTATCTAAATCTTGATAATTTATATATATATATATATGGGCAGCCGTCTATAGAAATCAAGCAAATCTACATTTGAAAAAAAAATCAATGCCTTAACTTTCACAGCTCATATCTCGATAAAATTTTAAGCTATCTTGATGATTTAATATTCAAAATAAAGCTTAGGATTTACGCTTTATTTTAAATATTAAATTATTAAAATATTTTTAAAATCCATCGAGATATGAGCTGTGAAAGTTAAGGCATTAATTTTTTTCAAATGTAGATTTGCTTGATTTCTATTGACGGCTGCCCATATATTATAGTATAAATCAATACTTATAGCTAAAGAAATTTTTAAGCTGCTATTACTGTCTAATTTATTTTTATTAAATTTATCACCGTACTTTATTAAGTTTACTGCATTTACTATACATATACTGTATATATTAATTTTATTTTATTCATATTAATTTATTCAGTGAATATCGAAATCTTTTATTATTCGGTATATTTAATAAGCTAATCAAGTCATGGTTATATCGTTTTTTCAGTACGTAGGTGTATTTAAACTATTCGAGTTCATATCCCTTTATTTAGTTTCTTTGTATCTGTATCGTTTAATTAATTTATCATTATTAGTCGGTGATTTTAAATAAATATACATTGAAAAATTAACAAGAAAAAATCTTCATTACTTGGTTTACTTAATATTAAGTATAAACATTTTTATTTATGCGATATCTTTATAACGATAATATCATTTATTATATTAGTATATCCATTAGAAAGATTATTTATTACATTATTATTTTACGATGCTGAAATTGTTCTGGCGATAGGTTTACATAAGTGCCAGCTTTTGGCATTGCTGCCATATCTTTCGAATATCTGCCTATCTTTCAATAAAAACCATCAATATACGTTACAATTCAAAATTTAATTAAAGCAATAGAGCAAACATTCACCTGCAAAAGAACGATCCACTTCTCGAGATCTTGGCTTTCTTAATTGTTGAATCTGGAGCAAATCAATTGTAAATAACAATTTTGGTGCAAATATATATATACACTTCAAAATACAGCACCAGATAACAGAAAATATCCAATATTTAGATATAATATGTAAAGTATTATAAATAATTTTAACAAAAATCTTACAAATTTTTGCTTTTTGTCCAAGCTATAATTTTAAAAGTTATAAAAGTTTGAAATTTATCGTTATGTGTTTAAAAATTCAACATTTAATATATAAAGAAAGATTATTTATGATTTATTGACTAGGGATGCTAACGATTCAATCGACTATATTGATTAATCGGTTTTTATAATAATAAATATACAAGTCGGGTCAAGCCGTTAACATCCCTATCACTGACTAGTTAAAATTAATTATATAAAAAATTGACTGATCATAATAGATTATATAGTCTTCAAAGTTGGCACTTTGATTTTTTTGTTGTCTGGTACTGTACAAGAAATTTATGTAACTTACCTTCAAAGAATCAGGTATAAATTCAATTGGAATAGCACCCAACGTGCCATCAAACCTATTTCAAAGTTAATATTATATTAATTTTAAGCTTATAAGCAAATTTGTTTTTGCTTATTGCAAACCTATTTTTCTTGATGTGTAAGTATCGCTCATCACCATCTTCACTCTCTATCTTTTGAAGTATAATGACATTATCTGCTTCCTGAGAAATTTTTGCTGATCCAAATATTGAGCTCATATCTAATAACTCTCTATTGTCCTTCTTTGGATGTACCACCATTGTTATGTGAACATTTTTTTCAGTAGCGAATTTACGGAAAGCAGAAATTGTGCGATCTTGTAACTCCCATCTGTCTGTAAATCTTCCTTGTTCTGAGATCATGAATTGCAAATTATCAATAATTATATGTTGAACATCGAAAGCATATATAGCGTGATTCATGGCATCTATTACTGTTGAGACTTCAGTGCTACCAAAAAATTTGAGAAAATACATTGGCAACTAATATTCATATATACTCATCAAATATTAGTCAATTTATCATTTATCTAATTAGAAGATGAATTGGCATAAAGTTTACCTGCTGAAATTTTTGTGCCCAGTTCATGAATTCTCCAGGATTTTTAGACAAATCTTCACCAACAAATTGTGTTAGCATTTTCTTTGCCAAACGTACGTTAGATATTTCGAAACTTCCCCATAATGTGCTCACTCCTGATTTACAATAATCTAGAGAGAGTTGACTCAAAATAGTAGTTTTACCAGATCCTGTAGGGCCTGTAAAAACTGTCAATTCACCAGGTCGATGTCCTTTTAAAATTTGTGTTAATGCGGGCAAATCTTTTGATAAAATTCCGCGAACTTGACCTGGGTTAATAATTTCTCTGTGTACAGCTTCTTTTAGATTGTCAAAATTTAAAATTTGTTCGTGTTGTAATGGTTTGGCTAGTGATAAAATTTCATTTAAATTCTTTCCCATGGCTAAAGCTTGGCTTGCATTGATTGGTCCATCAAAATTATTGCATCTTGTATTTACAATCAGACATCTGTCAATTCCCAATTTTTGAGCAAATTTTTCTGCTGCATCTTGACCTTGAACGTCATCATTAAGCCAAATATATATTTTTGAAAATCTTTCCAGCAAGGGAAGAATTTCTATTGGCAATTGGTATCCATTGTTAGGAAGACATGAGGTAGGTATTTGAGTTTCTTGGTAAACAGTCATCGCATCATATTCATTTTCCGTCAAGATGATGGTTTCGCATTCCAATGGAACTAAATGATAACCAAAAAGACCAGAATGAACTGATGGTGGATCAAACGTGATAAATTCATTATCCCCAACAGAACAAGCTTTAATTCGGGCAACCTTATTTCTCAACGCATTATCTTGACCCTGATCGTCAAAACATGGTGCCATTCTCGGAAATGTTATACATAACTCCTTTGCATCCTGGCGCGATATTTCTGTTTCCTGATCAATAAAATCTATTGATGATTTAGGCTTTATATTGTAATACTTAGCAATTCCTATTTTGTAGGCAAGCAGCGTCGTTAAATTTATACCATGATCATTCTCAAACTTTTCAATAACTTTAGGATGATTTTGCAATTCATTTGAATACTGCTCTATTTCTTCAGGATTTGACAAATAGGATGGACAACCTATTCCCATTTGTGTTGAATTAATGACTTGAAAAGTACTAGTTTTGGTTATCAATTGCATATAATCCTTCCAAGTTCCTTTCGTCATACATTCATTACATCGATATGTACCATCATTCACATTAATTTCTATGGAGAAAAAGTTTGATTTTCTTGGACGACATTTTGGACATTTAATTTTCAACACTTTATCATTATTAGTTTTCCTAGGAAACTGATAATGTCTATTAAGAAAATCCAAAACTTCACCCGATTTTGGAATATAATGCTTTGTATAGTCGTAAGGTGAAATTATTTTATGTAAATAGCGAAAGGTGAAACCTGAGCTCGGAAAAGTACGAAAGACGAAACCCCCTGGTGAAATTGCGAAGCCCCAGTGAAAGACGGAACCCCTGGCAAAAAGAGAAACTCCTAGCGAAGGGCGAAACCTCCGATGAAAGGCGAAGCCCCTGATGAAAGAAGAAGCCCCTGATAAATGGTGAAGCCTCTGATGCTTCAATAAAAGACGAGACCCTGAGAAAGGTTGAGCTATCTTGGTAAAAGACATTTTTTATTTTGTCGTGATCGTGGTTTTTTTGTTTATATTTATTTATCTACCCCTGAAAAATCTGATGACGTATTCGATAACACGTCTATTGTCTGCAGGTATATTTTCCTTATGCAATGGTAAATTCTAAGTAGTACCGATAATTCATTCAAATCTAGAGATTCTTTTTATGAGACATACTTTACTACATACGTAATTTTCTGTTAAAAGTTTTTCTATAACCTGTTTCTAGCGTAAAATCACACGATACATACATATAGCGCATATAAAAATTACATAATTGTAAGAGGAATTTTATATTTACTAATTTGTAATGCTAACGCTAATAATAGAAAAATCGGATATCTTATCTGTCCAATGCTTGTTTTACTACTGTAGAAATTATGATTGATTCAATCAAAAAATGTTACCCTATTACCTTTATACTACACAGTCGGAGATGCGAATACGGAGTATCTATATAGACATGTGATCAAAAAAGACGCGTCGGAATTCAATCTTTGGATTGTGTCATCACGTGAAATATATGTAAACCCAATTTTTATAAAATGTCACGAAGGATTCATGACGTTCAAATTTGACTCTCGACAAAAGTTCGATAGTCATGATCCTGCCGGTTTCGGCTTCTCCATCCCTCCCGCCTTCGTATCCGAAGCTTTATTTGAAAGCCAGTAAAAAACTTTTACAGCCTCAATTTCTTTTACTTATTTTTGCAGTTAGCATTGGTTTGTTCATTACCTGCGTCGTCTTAGTTGATTTTCAAGACGACAACGAAGACATTATAGAAGAAGAAGATGCGGATGACTAAAGAAATGCCCACCACCTTTCAATTTAGGAATGCTATGCATTCAAATGAACAATCTACCACAATGAAACTCGATGAAGTTCGATCGTCTTCGCGAGAAATTTGGGAAAACGCTATAAACACTTTACTAACTGCACTCGGTATATTTTATTATCTATTATTATATCGTTCATTATTATTTCACTGCTTCATTATTTATGTGTTAACTATTACTTTTTTTAAATTTAAACGCTAGAGAACATTTTGCTAGACAATAATGGTATGTCAATAAAACTCGGAAGCTCTGAAGCTGACCAAAGAGTGAAAAGATTATCTGCCTGTATGCAATCTCATTTTCAGATTTTTTAAATCAGTTATTATGCTAATAATTAACAATATTTAATTTTATATTGTTCGGCTTATAGCTGAACCTATGATGTTGGAGGAATTTGAAGGTTCCTTTGGTAGTTTATCACCCCTTAAACGAAAACGCGACGATGATAATCAACGTAAATACAAATGTCAAAAAATCTCAAAGTCATTGTCTTCAAGATTGGCTAGAAGTCTTTCATTTTCAGAAGATGAAACAAATGATGATGATGATGATGATGATGGATTATCGAATACATTTGCTTCTTTGAACACTCATGAAATAACACGTTCATCATTCAGTTTGTCATCTTTACCTCAACGCAATATCAAAAGTTTTACCAGTCGACTCTTTGACAGCAAACGTGCAAAGAAACTCGTTAATAATTCTTTAGATATGGATATGATGATTGATAATAATTCTAGCGAATTGGTTGACAATGATACAAAGCTGGTTCACGAACCTGCTAGGATACAATCATTACGTCGTATATTATCAAATCCTGACGATAATTCTTGTAATTGGAATATTACGATGGCTGATTGGATTGAATTACAGGCACAGAAAAGAAATTTGTCTTTACAAGAATTTCAATCGCGGTTTCAGGAGCGAATTTGCGATATTGAATCAGCACTTACAATTCTTCATAATTCAATTCCTCAAGCTTTTGATGATATTATGTCTTTAATTGACAGATTATTGAGTAATGCTGAATGGCTGAGATGCGACTATTGTAAACCTTTCATAGTAAGTCAAATCCTTAGACCATTCTGTAAGCAAGTGGCACATTTCCATCATAAATTGGTTGATCAACCCAATTAATGTCCGTAAAAATGAGGTTGTAATAATAAAATTGTATTCTGATCACGTGTTTTTTCATAGCAAATTTTCCCCCAATGGCAAATTTTGGGAAAGAATGTGGAGAATATTGTTCAATATGTTGAAATCGTTGAAGACATGAAAGCAACTGCTAATTCTGAATATCCTCAAAACAAAGATATTGGATGTAACTTGCAAAGAGTTCTTGAAGTTTTGGAATTCAAGAAATCTTTATATGGTGAAGTTTTGCAACAGTCAGGGTTATCATGGAAGGCCCTGGGATTCCCTGTTGAGGATAATTGGTTTCATGCGATGAGACAATGGCTATTTGGTTTGGCTTTCAATTGTACTACCATTATGATTAATGAAATGAATAAATATGGCCACACAAGTGTAGATGACATAAGAACCACGAAGGTATATTCGAATTAATCCGAGATCATTATTTGTTATATTCTTTAGACGTGTATTTTTAACATATTTACTCGAAATACCTTTAAGATTATGGAAAACATTATGAGCTGTATAAAGATTACAAGTTACACCGTCGAATTAATTGGATCTCCAAATAGCGAACTCATTTTGTCAAGTCTTGTTCTCGCCACTTTTTATGTCAATCTATCATTATCTCAAATAGATAAAATGGAAAGTAAAGTTCGATGCGTCGAAGTCCGAATGATGCATATTTGCAATAACATTAATCATATTCTACATCAATTAATTACTGTACAAGACACATATGGGCAAGATATCACATTTACAATTGACAATGAAGAATATCAACAAAATCTTAAAAATGTTGAAAATTTTGCAACAGCGTTAGTTGAAGTTGGATTAAGATTATGCGAACATATTACTAAACCCAAAACCAATACTGTGACAAGTCCTGTAAACTTTAACTATATATATTTAGATTTCGTGATGAAGTTTATTAATAGGGTAAGATTTATGTGACGAGACCGGTGTATTTATAATTTTATTGCTATTAGTGATAATTTTTCATCTTAAACAGGCTCTTGAGTATTCTGGTATAGAAGAAGCAGTAGAAATCAGAATGCGTCCTTTGCTTGCAAGTTTGAAAAATATGGAAGACTCTTTGTCTTCTGTATGAGAGAGAATTTGTTTAACTATTATACATTTTCGCAAGCATCATATAAACCTCTTGAAAGATTATAATAATTCTAAAATGTATCAAATTTGTAAAATTATGAAAGTTATTTAGAAATTTAGCTTTAATTCATTTACACCGAATTTTATAGTAAAAAATAATTTTAAACCATTGATTCAAAGTTTATTATAAATTCTTTAATCTTTTCCAAAAAAATAAAAGAAAAAATAAGATCCTGTTTGAATCTCTAGAAAGTACGTTCTTATTTAGCTTGTAAAAGACTGTTTGTTAAGAAGCTCTGGGACGAGTTTTGCATTGGAACGATCTTGTAACGCATTGAAACATATTTAGCGTAAGCAGGAAAAAAAAAACTATAACTCATACGTTACGCCAACCACATGATCTCGGACATTTACATTAGTACATTTATTTAATCTCATTCGTGCAAATAAATTTTTGGTTTTCATAAAACCGGCAACTTGACTTTAATCTAACCGCTAAAAATGTAAAAAATGCTAAAAAATTTCAACGGGGCATTATAAATATAAATTTGCGAAAATAATCGTGCCGGTTATGAAGCCCAAAAAATTAATTGCATGGCCATATAATAATACATAACATGAAATTCAACAAGCTAGTTTAATTTTTATCAAAAGAGGGAAATAAAAATACAAAGGAAAAAAAAGTTTTTAAATCAGATAGCCCATGATAATAGCAGATCACTTTCTTCATCGTTAATAAAAGGCATTTCGATAGTCTTGATCATCATATCACCGCACAAAACACATTCCGAGGCTACATAGTCATCCAATTCATCCTTTATTTATGTAATAAAACCGATTTTAGTAAGTACAAAGCATATATAATTATACATTAAGGAAAGATAATTTATATACCTTCAATTGATCAACTTTTGATACGACTACAGCTACATCATCACCACTAGGTGCAGCAACATCTGGTAATATTAATCCCCTTAACCGATCTAGACCTCCAGGTGCAAAGCCATGGCGCTCACGTGCTGTATTGTCGGGCGCACGATTAAAGTTAGATATTTCCTTCGCTATTTGATCTTGGAGATCTAAGATTTTGCGAAGTTGGCCTGCACTAAGATGCTTTGTAACCTAACAAGAATCAAGGTGTCAAAGATAGAAAGACTGAATAGTAATAAAATAATATATACATTCTTACCTCTTGGATCAAACAATCTGCATGAAAAGCATGTTGACATGGAAATATATAAAATTGCCTTGTCAAGAGTGGAGAATCGCATAACGAACATTTCTCTCCAGATGTAACTATTGCAAATCTATCAAATTATGTCTTTTTAGTAACAGAAAAGGTAAAGAAACGTGCATGCAAATAAAGGGCATAAACCCACCGACTTCGCAACTCTCGTATATCTAATCGGATGCTTTCTGCACTTTTTGTTGCCTCATCCATTTCTGATTTTAAGTCTTCGATGTGCGTATTGTACTCTTCAAGAGCGGAACATATTTCATTCTTAAAAATTAAAACGATGGATTGTTATAAATGACAAAATAACAAAAAAAAAAAAAAAAATCCAACTAATAATACAAGAGAATAAAAACCTTGAAATTATCAATTAGAACAAAATCAGGGAAAAAGGGCAAAATATCTTCGATTTTAAGTAGCTCACAATGCTGCAAATAATCCATTGCCCTAATATCAAAAAAAAAATGTAAATCATTATTAAAAAATCGATAGTAAATCGTTATTTTTTGAAAGAAAGAAAAAAAAACATACATTTTAATATCCTGTTTTTTTTCAACCACGTGTCGTGCAATCTTTAGCCATAGCTTTTTACGCAATGGTTCATCATCATCTGGTTTGTCAGCATTGATTCTCGCAAGTTCCAAATCATTATGCTACGTAATATATATTAAACTTCTCGGATAATTACAAAATGTCATTTTAAGGTAATTAAATTGCATAAATGTCATACCTTTAAAGCAAGGTCAACAGCCTCCTCAAAAAGACCCATATTGCTATAAATATGTACACAACTTTGTGTCTTTCCATTCTGACTACAAAGTCGTAATGCATAATCCATGTTATAATAAGGTTCCTTTCCCTGATAATTAAATTTTTATTAACATAAAATTTTAATTTGGATATCAAAAATAGTCAGACATACTTCTGTCGCCAAAAATTTCAGCAGAGAAGATTCGTCATTATTTGATGTAGGTTGTGTGGCAAACAATGTAAGAAGAAAATTGTGAATTGCTGGATCAGTGTTATTAAGTTGAGTTACTACATAGTGCAAATATCTTATAGCCTGATTCTGTGACAAATTGGAATATCCAAAGTTAAAAAAGACATTGCAATTTGAACTATTGAAAATATAAATACGTACTTGAGTAGTATCTTCTGGGGCTTTTGAGTGATCATATTTCAATAATGCAGGCATTAAGTTTCTGGGATTGAGATTTGGTTGTCTCATCCAGACATTAACAGTGTCATATGGTGCATTTTCCATTAAAATTGGTGCAAATTTATAATAAAGATCAATTGATGCCTAGAAAATCGTAGGTATTAATCAACATTTGTAAACTATCATGAATTGGAACACAACACAATAATAATGACAGATACTTGTTTACTAAGAATATCCAAAGCTTGCTTATAATCTTTTTCCTGAATCCAATGAGATATTACTTTATCGTAATCGCCAATTAATGAAGCATAAAACAAGAGCTCTCCTGTACGTCCATGGCTAGCAATAAGGTTGTAAGTTGTTCGCTTGTCTAGATTTGCCTGAAATATAGAAAATGGATTAATAAATGTAAACATATGGGAGTGAGTCAATAGAAACGCACCAAATTTTTTCTAAGTAAATTTTTTTAAAACTTTGAACAAAAATAACTTAACAATAATTTAATCAAATTTAATAAAAATTTTTTTAAAATAATTCTAATAACTTATAGAAATTATTTAAAAAAAAATTTACTAGATTTGATCAAGTTTTTGTTAAGTTATATTTGTTTAAAATTTAAAAAAATTTTATTAAAAAAGATTTGGTGCGTTTCTATTGACTCACCCCCATATTTGTATAAAATCTAAAACCATTATTCGTAAATAAGCTTTGATACCTTGAATTGTTCTAGAAATTTTTTAAATTCTTCTTCTAAAGCTCCTTGTTCAGCTTTATAATTACTAGTGTCTTCGGTGCCAGCACCCGATGCTGTTAAATCCTCATACATGTTAATCTTACTAAGATATATTTCGACGAGCCAAGTAGCAATCATTGTTTTCTGTGTCAAGTCCTATTTATGCCGAATTAAAAAAAATTTATTTATCTAAATAATAATAAAATGATAATAAGCTGAAGTCATTTTATCTTACTGAGCGTCGAAGTTTTTCCAATTTAATCAATAAATAGTTTCTTAATGCATCTCTTTCATCACGTTCTACAAATTTAAGCGCGACTTCTTCAAAGGGAACGGTGGATTGAGCATAATAATTTGCTGACAAAAGGAATCGACCTTGGGAAAAGTAATGATCTGCCTGGGTAATAAGAACTTCATCGCGTTGAGCAGGATTCTAGGATATAACAATAAATTAGTTAATGGGATTATATATAAAGTGCATAATTAATGATAAAATATAAATTATCTTAAATAATAACCTTGCAATATAGTAGCGCGTTATCAAATTGTTGTTTTTCTAGATATAACTTCCATACATCTCTGTCTTCCTTGGTTACGATAAGCTCAAATATGGAACAATCCGTGTAAATCCAGAACGTATTTTTAACACTATCTACGGCCATACTTCTAACCACCTCTCCCGCTTTCTAATGATGACCAAAGAGCGGATATTTTTGATTTCAATATGGGAAAACCGAAAATAAAGAATTCTATAACATTATTCTAAGGACACTTACGAGTGGAATGATCTCTTCATAAACTATTTGATCGTTCAACAGGCAAATAGCTCTAACGCGTTCTTTATACAGTAAAATGAAGTGAAATTCGGTAAGAGCAATCGACAAAGGACATTCGGTGATCAAAGTAGATGGATCATTTTCTGACGGTATTGAAGGGTATCTAATCGAATAATAAATAACGCATTTAGTTTGATTTGCCAATAGATGCTAAAGCATACAAGCAATACATACGGTAACAATTTTGCGCTATCAATCACATGGTCTTGGGACCCAAAAACAAGACTGCCATGATAAATGCCAGGACCTAATTGTACAATATGTTTGTATGTTACTCTATTGTTGATATATTACGTAAATTATATAAATTATATATATATATACTCACCAGTCAACCACGCGAAATTCTTGGCCGATCCTTGGTATTGTATATCTTGATATTGTGAAAAGAAGTGTAATTCACTGTATGATAGATTGCCTGGGATTTCTTGAAAATCTAAAAAAATAAAAATAAATAAATAAATAATTAATTAATTAATTAATTAATAATAATAATGATAATTATAATAATGATAATGATAATAATAATAATAATAATAATAATAATAATAATAATAATAATAATAATAATAATAATAATAATAATAATAATAAT
>CAJVPU010000320.1:0-18985 GCA_910591775.1 Dentiscutata heterogama | reverse complement strand
TTTTATTTAAAAAATATATAGCTAAAATTAATATTTAAGATTTTATTAAAAAAATTAAAATTTTTAATAAAAATACAAACATATTTGCCTGTATTACAAATTAAGAGATAGTATATATAAATAGTTAATATTTTTTCAATTATTACAAAATATATCTATAGTATTTAGTATTATATATAATTGTTTTTAATAAAATTTAAAGTTAAAGTATATTTTTATAATTTTTTTTTTATATATATATTATAATATATACTAAATATAAGGTTTTTATAAAATTTTTGAAAGTTTTAAACATTTTTATTTAGAATACTCAATCCTGTTTACTTAGTATATCTTTGAAAAATAAAGATCTATAATATTAAACACTATAGGTATATTTTAGTAAACTTGTATTTTTTTAACAAATAAAAAATTTATTATTATTTAGTTTAAATTAGTTAATATTATATATACATATTATTTTATATTAAGCTATATAATTTTAAATTAAAAAAAAAAAAAAAATTATATTTAGACTATGCTGCTACGATTAGTGTAAAGTTGCGAGAAAAGTATTTTTTTCTTAATTATACAACAAGGTTACTTTAGTAAAATTTTGAGATATTTAAGAATTTTGAAAAAGTTATATATAAAGTATTATATAACATAAATATAATTTTTCAAAAAAAAAAAATTAAAATTCTAATAAAAAGTTTTTTTTGTTAGTACATAAAAAGCAAACAAAATTTTAAACAAGATTTTTAATTTTGTCGATCATGTATTATCCAAATTTGGGGTAATATTAAATTCAATTTATTTTTCAGCCTTTAAAATTATACAGTATTATGAAGTACAGTACTGTATTAAAAATTGACAATTTCTAGTTATTTGAAACAGGTACATGACTTTAAAAAAATTAAATATTCGAATGGTTATTTGTGGTGTAACGTTAAGAGCCCTTAATGGTTAAGAACCAATAGGTTCATTAATGTTCTGACACTCAAGTCTTTGTTCCTATATTGCAGAATGTTATAACGAACAATAATAACAGACATTACAAAGATTTAGAATGGTCGTCAAAGAAACTAGACCGAATTTTCATTTATATTTACACGGAGACGTTATACGTCAGGTCGAATACATAAGGTAGTCGCATCAAGATAAGCAAAGCGTCTAAGAGAATGTTCATACAAACACTTGTTGAGCCAATCGAATAAAAAAACTACTGCAAAAAATAAGCAAACACCAAGAGCGGAATAAAACTTTATACATGTTATAATATCAGCTGTTGATATCGATACAGTATGCATTAATCCAAAATTTGATTGGATAACTAATCGCATCAAAGAATCAGCAAATGAATGACAATCCAAATAAACTAAAATTTTAGGTTGAACCAACCACTCCCTTGATTAACTTAATATATACTGTTGCAAGAAGTCCACAAAGAGGAGGTCCGTTACGGTACATTTACTCGCAATCTTTTTCCTTAAAGGTCCACTTTCTCTTTGTTTTTTCTTACTCATTTGTCATTTATATATTCGTACTATAGAATTGTTTTATTTTTCACCTCTTTAAAATTCCCATATATCCCAGACAACACCTTATCCACATAATGATCGAACAGAGTGGAAATAGATCTTTAAAAAAAAAAAGAAATGTAAAATTAAGTCTCAATAGCACTAGTTCTCCGCTTGTTTCTCAGCAATCGCTAAATGGACCACAGGAAGATGGACTTACTCAGAGCTTAAAAGATCTACAAATCGGTTTAGAGTTCAGGCTGGATTTAAAAGCAGAAGATTTGATGCCATTGAAAGAAGTCGGTGCAGGCAATGGAGGTACAGTGACGCAGGTCATGCACATTACCACGAAGACTGTGATGGCTAAGAAGGTATAACAAATTAGAGTTCGCATAACATATCGGGATCAAACGATTCTAATTAGAAAAACACGTTTAAAAATTTCACTATCAGATTATTCACATCGACGTTAATCCGACCGTTCGCAAACAAATTCAACGAGAACTCCAAGTTCTTCATGATTGTAATTCAAGATACATCGTCTCATTTTATGGAGCATTCACAAGTGACTCTGGTATTTCTATGTGTATGGAGTACATGGATGTTGGGTAAAGTTATATACGTATATGAATATCTACTCTGAAGATTCATTTAGCAAATTAAAATTTGCTATACATTTTATAATAGTTCACTTGATAATATTTATAAGAAAAATGGACCCATTCTTCTGGACATAATTGGCAAGATTACAATAGCGGTAAATTATTGAAATGAAGAATTTTCTATCAATATTTTGCATTTATATGAGGTTCATAATTCGATTTTATTAAAAGGTTCTAGAAGGTCTTAATTATCTTTATGAGAGTCATCGAATTATTCACAGAGGTAATTTGAGATCTTTAACATACAGCAATAAAAAAATTCGTTACCTTAAATTTACACAACATTCTTTTGTTATGATCTTAGATGTGAAACCATCAAATATTCTTGTCAATTCAAAAGGACAAATCAAAATTTGTGATTTTGGAGTATCTGGTAAACTTATTAACTCAATAGCAGATACATTTGTGGGAACATCAAATTACATGTCTGTAAGTTGACACTAGAAACAATATGATGTCGGAATTTTTCAATCACACCCAAATTTTAACAAATCCCATTGCATTAAATCCTATTAAAAATAATAAAATAAAAACAAAGTTTATGTTATTAATTCTATTCTTAAATGAATCCATAGCCTGAACGTATCCAAGGTGCCTCATACAGCGTACGATCGGATGTTTGGTCAGTCGGTATTACTTTGATGGAGTTGGCAATGGGTCGGTTTCCGTTTCCTCCAGATGGTAGTCAGCTTACTGTTTTGGAGCTTTTACAACACATTGTACATGAACCAGCGCCAAAACTACCACAAGATCAATTCCCTGAAGACTTTTCTGATTTCATTAATCAGTGGTATGTGGAATATATATATGTATTATTTATATTTAAACATTGCATGTATTCTAACATTTCTATTATTCTTTAATAGTTTGTTGAAAGATGTAAAAATTCGGCCAGCACCTAACGATCTATTGGTGGGGAAAACATCCTTCCTTTTTTTTTTAAAAAAAAAAATCAAAGAATCCACTAACAATTAATCATCTTTAAAAAATAAAAACAGAAACATCGATATGTTAAAGCTTCGGCTGAGGCCAATGTAGATGTTGAAGCTTGGGCGAAAAGTATCAGAAGATAGTATGTTATTTGGAAGATATGACTGCGCAATTTGTTGGAGAATGCTATTGTATGAAATGGACAAGAGAACAATGTTAAGATGAAGTACTGATGTTGAAATACGGAATTATTTTATTCAGAACTACATCGTGTAAGTCCATTTCTAACAATATCATTAATTTACAGACGGAATTATGATTTTATAGCGATGGTAGATGAGATTGTCGGCCTTTTTATTTTGAGAATAGAGAAGCCAATTTGTTTATTTGTTGATCGAAATGCGTTCTTTTATGAGAATGCTTTGTGAAATATTAAGATTTATTTTTCTGTGAATTATAATTATTTTTTTTTACTAGATTATTGCTTATATTGCATGACTCATACACATGTTATCATTTAGAAATTATCGTGAATTAATATTTCTGAGAGCCTATTGTGGTAAAGGCAATCTACAATAATTTGATTTTTATGCCATTATCATTTATACTGGCACAATCCTAAAGAGGAAATTAAAAATGGGAACGTATAACGATAATATTTTAAGCCATGTTCAATTAAGTGATATATGCATAGAATTTGATTGGTTATATAAATAGACTGATCTCCTTATTGCTTTAATTCACGTGATTGAATACGGCTTTAGATGTAGGGGATCAGATAAAAAAAAGGTTACACTTGATGAATTCGAATTTAATTTTTGATGCTTTTTGATGCATACGTTACATTGATATTATATATCTAGAATATAATTTACTCTCGGTGTGCTTAGCGGGCCCAATATACATATTAAGAATTAAATGCACGTGATTTGAATTGGCATATTAAAATAGTTTGAAATCACTATTTATAGGATTTTAATTTACATAGGCTTTTTCCAAAATCATGTTATCAAGTTACTCCAATTTATGATTCACTAAATTTAGCCTAATTAGTCCGTATGTTGATGCACAATATGCACAAAATGCACACCGAGGTAGATTTATTTGTTTTGTGGAGTGGAAGAACAAAGGGACTTGATGACATAAAGGAAAAGGTCTTGCATATATCAGTGTCAAGCTACTGAGAAGATAGAAGATAGGCTATTCTATGCAATATAATGCGATTTCTGGATGCATTGCATTGTTTTTTTTTTTTACGTACGTAAGTACTTACATCTATTCTAGTTTTTGATTATATTTGAATATAAATTCTTGTTTGTCGCTATTTGTAGAGACATCGAAGATCACCAAGACTTATTTTTGTCGACAATGCAATATAAATACATAAATTGGGAATGACTGACGTCAAATTGAATTAATTACAAGATTACGCCGATTTCCTTGAAAAGTTAGTGTTTCTTTAATCCATTTCATTTTGTGAACAAAGCATAAACACAACATTATTTTATTACATTGTGTTTTCATCTATATATTGATAATAAGGTGACACAATCGTTATGACTCGTTCCCATATTTTTTCTTTCTTTGTTAGGAATAAAGAAATTCTTGCATCTTAATCCGTGCTCGAGGATGTCAGCGTGGCAAAAGATAAGTTCGCCTTGCATGTGTACTTCTTGAGATAATCATATACGATAATGTGAATGTTGACAGGAAAGGTGGAGTTAGTTGACACACATACCACCAAGTTTTGCCATATTCGTAATCCTTACGTAAAGTGACATAAGCTAAACAAGATTTTTTTATTTGTAAACATTGCACAGCTCTCGTTTTGAAAAATGACCCAACGAAAAATACCCCAAACTTCGACCAAAGGTGAAAGGTTCGGCGTGAGAGTACCTATACATTTATAGGAAAAGGCGACAAAAGATGTTCAATGCACATCCACGTGGGATCTTCGATTGTAGCATTTATTCCCCTATTGGAAATGAATTTTTTAAAAATGAGGTTAGCGATTGGTTTATAGACTATCCCTTTCTTGTGGTGTCATTCTTTGTTTATCAATTTGGTTTCTTTTTTTCACTGCTTCTCTGCAACGTTTTTTGGATAAGGTTCTAATGACACTACCGTACGAGACATCATTCCTTACTTGTCAAGAGTCGCTTAAATTTTCACACTGAGTGAAGAAAAAAAAGCATGCCTAATAGTCTTTTTTTGATATAAATGTTTGTTACCTACATTTTGCGTATCCAAGATTTGATTGAAACATATCATTATTGATCTACATGATATTCAAGTGGAGAACAAATATGAGATTTGTGTTCCATTATTTCTTGCGTGATTTAGCCGCTTTTATATGAAATTGGGAAACCGTAGCGAAGCTTTAAACAAAAAACGATGAGAATTCCAACTTGTTACCGGTAATTTGCGATTAGAATGCATGCAATATCGATATGCTCAACTATTCTTAGACCCCTTCTTAATAGCCCCTTTTTTTTAATTTACTACCGTATTAGCATAATATCGGGCCTTTTTTTTATAAAAGGCCTCATCTTTTTTCATTTATATATTTAATACTCCGAAGGAACCGTTTTCGAATACATTCGATTATAAAATTCCATTGTACTCGATAGCCTTTAGTCACAATCAATAAATTTTGATATTCAATACTTTTTTAAAGGTACAGATTATCTCATTTATATAAAGGTATCACCTCGGGCTTTCTCGAATTCATTTATTTGTCATTTTATTTAGAAAAAGCCAAAAAAAAAACAAAACTTCTGACAATATATGAATGACAAAAGTCTTTGAATGCTATATTAATATTAAATATACACTAAAGGATAACTAATAAATTGCAAGAAGGCTGATGAGTATGATGGTATTTTTTTGAGGTACGATGTCTAAATGCCTAATTTGATGACCATCACAATGCCAAATTCAGAGCTAAATAGGTATAATAGGCAAAAAAATGAAAAGACTTTTTTCTGGCACCCTCAAAATTCACGGTTCCTCCCTTTTACCCCCAACGAGAAAAAACAAAAAAAACAAAAAAAAAAAAATACTATTCAGGCGCCCCGAGAAGAGCCCCCCGTTTGCAATAAAAAAAAGTCGGGACAAATAAGCTTTACCCTTCCCGCCCGTTTCAAATTCTCGCTCCCCCAACTATATTTCCGTTCTTTATTTCTTTTTATTGTATAGCTCTTCCTTTGTTTTTCCCTTCATCCCTTTTTATTTTGCCGTGTAATTTGCCTTCTTTCGAGGCGCCGTCTGGTATACAAATACATATTTATACTACATTTAACTTTTCTGCTTCATCACTTTTTAGAAACCTTGCATTGATTTAGAATTTGTTGTTTTAGCAAGGTACTTTTGGACACTCACCCACTACCGCGGACCTGCCCGGAGAATTATTTTTGTGCGCATAGAAAAAACAATATAACCCTTTGTCCTCTTGTGTATAAACATAAATATTATTTTTTTCCTTATATATTACTTTCAATACTCTGATAAATTATATGCGAACTTACTCCCATTTATCATAAACAACGTTGCTGGACGACATGCATATGCCTTATGGGACGCGAACGTTAAAAAATAATCAGAAAGCAAAGGTATTTCACAACACACATTATATTAGTACATCCCTAATTTTCGTATACCATTACGAATCACATTACTTATTTTAAATCATTTATTCAATTTCTTCGGTAATGCCTTGATCGTTAGCTTGTCGCTGATTATCAAGATTTATTAAAAGAATTATCAACACAAGACATAAAGTCTGTGGGTAATTATATTCTAGAGGATACAATTGGTGAAGGTAAAAATGATATTAAATTTTGTCTGATTTATTATTATCCCTTCTAAAAGTTAAAAAGTAACGTTAATTAATCAGGAACATATGGAAAAGTAAAGCTAGCGACTCACAAGTTGACTGGTCAAAAGGTACCGTTTTGTGTTTTTAGTTTACATCCTTTTTTTACAAATTCATTTATTAGTAATTTTTTTTTTAATTAGGTCGCCATAAAAATAATACCTAAAATTCACGCGGAAAATCTAACTCGAGAGATACATCATCATCGATATTTACATCATCCTAATATCATTTCCTTATTCGAAGTTATACCAACCGAAAACAAAATTTATATGGTATTAGAATATTGTGAAGGGGGTGAATTATTTGATTTTTTAGTTAATCGAAAACGCCTAAAAGAAAATCTAGCCAGAAAAATGTTTGGACAATTATGTCGGGCAGTTAAATATTGTCATGACAGAAGAGTGGTTCATAGGTAAAGCTCAGGAAATAAAAGAAATGGGACCCTAGTTTATTAATCTGTTCTTAAAACAATGTCTTAATTTCTGTTTTCGTTATGGAATATTATTACTATGATGTACTCTGTAGGGATCTTAAACTAGAAAACATTCTTCTCGATGCTCACAAAAATATAAAATTAGGAGATTTTGGTTTTACAAGAGAATATGAAAGTAAAAAATTATTAGAGACGATATGTGGTTCAACAGGTTATTCCGCTCCAGGCATGTGATATGTTTTTTTACGGTCAATTTCGGGGGTATGATTTATTATGGTTAATGAAAATTTCCACGTATAGAAATAGAGAAATATGAGCATATGAATTACAATCATTATATGATCTAATTTTTGATAATGTATATAATTCATTACACGTTAATTAATTATTTACTTTTTTTGATATTTTAGAAATGCTCACCGGTAAAAAATATTCTGGCCTAGGTAAAGAAATATTTTAATGCTAGCAACTATAAAATCAAGTTAATTATTCATCATCAATTCTCTGACTGTAGAAATTGACATATGGTCGTTGGGGGTTATTCTATATACGCTGCTTTGTGGCTCACTTCCTTTTGATGATGATGATGAGAATGAAATGAAACTAAAAATAATGAAAGGCGAATATGAAATGGGAGAATTTTTATCAGATGGTAATAATATTTATTTATTTTTTTTATTTATTTTTTATTTATTTATTTTAATATATATATATATATTAATCGTTATTTGCACACCACAATACTTTTCATATAATTATGAATATCAGAGGCTAAAGATCTCATACAATCAATATTACAACTTGAGCCAAAAGAACGACCAACGTTAAAACAGATTCTACAACATGCATGGTTTACGATAAAAGATGACGACGATGATGATGAAGACGATGATGACGACCAGTGGGATACATATGAAGAAGTTGCCGACGACGAATCTATATCTTCTCTAGAAGAGAAAAATGAAAAGGAACCTATGAAACAAGCAACGATAATACGATCGGGAAATAATAATGACGCAATGAGTCATCTTGAACGACAGCGGCAGGAAATTTTTTTAGCGACGAAAAAACAAAATATACAAAACTATTATCCAACTGGATTTATTCGTAAAGGTAATGACATCGCGCCTTCTGCATTTCAAACGCGATTGGCAGGAATGGCAACTGCGATAGATAATGGTTCTACTAGTGCTTCTACAACTCGGAAAACTTTGGGACCTTCAACTTCAAAGTCATCTAGAAGGTCTTCGATTGATAGTAAGACTTTTAATGAAAAAATATTTTTTACAACTCCTGAAGAAAAAGAACTATTAGAAAAACTTGAAGGTTTAGGTTTTGATGTTCAAGCCATAAGAAATAGTGTTCTGGATGGTAATGTGGACTCTGCGAGTGGACTTTGGTGGCTTTTATTAACAAAACTAAGAGAAAAAAGGAAGATTGAAGGTGCTCAAAGTTCAGTAACAATGGTGGACGTTGCTGTTGGTACTAGTGGGGATGAGTTAGAAATTGCGGATGATATTGAGGAGGAACCTGATAGTATGGACTCACCTGTCGATAGTAATAGATCATCTCAAGATGATGATTATGATGGAAAGATAGCTATAAATTCCATGAAAGTTCCAGAAAAGATGCTACCACCTACACCACCACCGAAAACTTATCACACAGCTCCAGCTTCACGCGAAAGACGAAAATCTTTGATCCTTTCACTGCCAGAGGCGGTTGAACCTGTTTTGACAACTATTACTGCTACAGCATCACCACCATTGTCACCCAAAAAATATTCATCTTTTACTAGTCCATTAAGTTCACGGTCAGTAAGCCCTATACCACATATATCTGTCACTCCAATAACAATACAGCTACCTAACAATAAAGATAACAGAAAGAAAAGCATATTATCAACAATTAAAGGATGGTTAGGTGGTTCTAATCAGCAGCAGAACAATAAAGATTTGAATAGCCCTTATAAAAAAAGCGTGCTGAACTTGACTGAAAGTGGAGTTTTGGTTCCTGCTGATGTCGCACGTTCACGAACACGTCTTAACAAGAGGAATGATAGTAAAACACCATTATCATATGATAGTGCTAGTAACTATAACATTCGAAGAAGATCATCTTCGATATCTCGTGGTGGGTCAATAAGAGACAAGAAAAAGAAGAATCGAAATTCTTTTCAGGGTAACAAAAGTCGTCGTTCAAGTACTGCGCCTTTGTCTATTCCTCCTGTTACACCTTCTGTTGTTCTTTCAAATAATTCTCCAATGGGTATGTCACCTATTCCCGGGACACCACCAGCGGTTAGGCATAAAACCATGTTTACCATTAATCGTAGAAACCCATTTGCTTATAATACAGGAAATTCATGGGGGCGTAAACAAGTAAAACGACGGAGTACAGGAGGAAGTTCAATTAGCAGCATACAGGAAAATTTGGATGCTGATGTTGGATCAGGATCAGGCTCATCTGAGAATGCTAATAATCATCAGGATAAGGACACTTTTGAAACAAGTGCGATAGAGAACATTTCTGATGATATTGTAAAAAATGATACGTTAACTATAGATGGACAAACAATAATAGTAGAATCTTCAAAATCAAAAACAATTACGCTAGCATCACCGCCACCTACACCACCACCACTCATACAGAATAACAACTCTGAACCGTCGATATCTAAGCAGAAGAAAATAGATGTACAAAAAGTAGATGAGTCGTCACATAAAATAAAAGAGGATGTGACCTCCAGTGATGACGGTGAGGAATCTGATATATTTATTGATGCTTCAAGTGAAATTGCATCTCACCCACGATCCCGTACGCCATCACCATCACATTTTGCTGCTGCATCCCCTTTATCTAATGATTCACCTATACTTAAACCCTACGGAACCATCATAAATCCACTCACTTTTCCTTATACCCTATTCCATAATTCCAATTTAACTTCTATAATATCGTCGACACCAGTCTCCCCACCTTTATCTCCAGCGGATAGCAATGCCGAAGTTTCACCTACATTACCAAAAAAAGGACACCAACGTCTTAACTCATTACCTACTACGCTGAATTCAAGATCAGGAGGGAAACAGAGGGACGTTTATATTCCACCTATTGAAAAGCCGCAGGTTCCTACACAATCAATGATGGATTTTGTGTCCACGCCACCAGACTCACCAAAATTGCCATCACCAATAATAACGTCTTCCTCATCATCGACAGCACCACATCCGCATACAAACAGACCTTCACAGTTGCGCCACCAACATCATAGCCGTTCATATTCTTCCCCAATTATTGGAAACAATATAAATAATAGCAAGACTGAGGATATTACTTCGCATAATGAAACATCCGAGAAAGATTCTCCGCCCTCGCCGCCAAATGGGCCCAATAATGCGAAGCTTCTGTTTAAACATAATAATAATAATAATAATACCACAAATTCACGGCGAAGTTATACGAGTTCAAGTAGCCCTCTAAGCAATCCACGGAGACCAAATCTAATTGCAACACCAAAACCTTCAGTGATCGTGGAGGAAGAGGAAGAAGAGTGATGACAGTAATGTTAAAAATTTGGTGTACTGACATCTAATGGACTATGTTTATTTTTTCCTACCTACGTCTTGAATAATTTGTTAAAAAGGTGCGGTTGAATTGTATTTCTAATTTTATTGTCACTAGAGTATTATTTTTGCGTTTATTGCTTATTTATTCCTTTAAACCTAAAATTACTTATTGTGTACAAAAATTCACACTTTGATATTAAAAAGTATTATAATGTCATTATATAGTTTTTTTTTTTTTTGTGAAGTCAATTAATTATTAGCAAATTTTTTTTTCCTTTAACACATTCTCAAAAAAAAAAAAAAAAACCACTATTAGTATTCTATTCCTAATGTTATTTTAAAAATTTAGTTGATTCTCATTTTTCCTACACCGATATACTTTTATTTCATGCATATGTGTTCTTTTCGTTAGAACGTAAAAAATTCCGAAATATTTCCACCAATTTTTGAGTATTGAAAAAATCATTATGAAACAAAAAAAATATAAAATATATATATATCATTTTGCAAAAAAAATTATAATTCCAAGTAATGCATGTAAAAAGTTTCTTTTTTGAGCAAAAAGGTTTCATGTGTACTACTTGTACTATTGAACCATGTTATATAGAATGATCTGTCTCTAAACTAGTACTGGTTATTCAGTTTTCGGTCTTGAAACTAGAGTTTGGACTTCTACTGGACTTCATATTATATATTTAAAAAAATGGCTAAGTTACATGTCGTTTTTTATCGATCCTAGTATCGTCCCACAAGCTTATCAGAATTAAATTCTAGATTACGATTTTTTTTTATTGCCAAGAATAACAGCGATAAATATTTTAATAATAATACTCATTTGATTATAATTTATCAATTTTGGGATCAATATTGAAGCATGTAAATAATTAAATAATCTCCTCAAGTGTAATATCTTTAAAATTTGACGAATTAATTTTAGCCAAAGATATTATTTCGTGATGGCATTCATATGTTTGAAAAATGTCGTCATATGATACATTTTATTTTATGGGCTAATTCGATTATTGATGTCACACGATTTAAGTCTTTATACTAACTTCATTACTTTTCGACGGACTAAGAACCAGTCTTATAGAAGTGGACATCCCTATTGTGTAGTAAAATTATGATGTGATTGGAAGATAACAACCATTGCATTTTGAAGATTTTAAAGTTTTTAAAAAGTATAGGCTCAAGAGTTTACTTATCTAATTCGATTTACGCCTTGCATTTAAGTATTTTATCATACCCGAAATCATCCGTGATATTGATAAGAAAAGAAAGAAACCTTATCTGATATCGATTTGTTATATATGAGAATGAACTTTTCCTTTCTTTACTTCCCCGTTTACGTACGACAAAAGGAATCTGATAACCGGATCAGATATCCCTTTTTGAGTTATCAGATTTTAACACATGAATACGTAATACAAATTTATGATTAGTCAGATTTCTTAACGATAAAGTTTTAATTATGTTACTAATTTAACCAATTTAGGATGACTAATTTTTTTTTTTATCAGATTTTTTTTCTTTTAAATGATGGACTTCTTGGTTCTTCCACATTACTATACATTAATTAATTCAAAAGCAAAATAATGTCTTCAAATCCATTTTATGCATCAGAAAATAATCGTCATTTTTCTACGAATGAGCAAGGATACACTGCTTTGCCTGTTCGCTCGTCAATAGATTCGGCTGACGGTGTTCACAGACCTGAAAGTAATGAGAGTAATTCATTACTTAATGACGACGACGATAAGTTTGATATCACAGAGGAAGAGCTCAATCGACCATGGAAATATAAAATCTTTGCATTAGTGTGCGCCTTATCTTTGTCTGGTACGTACCGACATTTGGGGCTAATAATATGTCAAACATAATTTTATTTTAATATTTTGGCTTAATGTAGTTGGAAGTCACTATGCTGCTCATACATTAGGAGCTTTGAAATCGAAAGTTAAAGAGGTAATTCATCTCCTGATCTTTCGTTTTTCCAATTAATTTTTATAATTGAAATTACTTATATAATTTTAGGAGTTAGACATCACAAATTCTCAATATGGAATAATACAGTCTTCTGTGTCGCTAGTTAACACAATTTTACCAATCCTTGGTGGTGTCTTTATTGATACATTTGGAACATCAACTGGGTCAATCTTGGCCACATCACTCATTGCTGTGGGAAATATTTTAGTAGCATTATCCACTAATTTGGCATCATTTCCTGTGATGGTGTTCGGTAGAATATTTTATGGAATCGGAAGTGGAACTATTGTCACTGTTCAAACTACCATTCTTAGTCACTGGTTTAAAGGGAAAGGATTGTCGATAGCAGTTGGAGTACAAATTGCTACGTCAAGACTGGTAAGAATCTTATTAATGCTATGAAAATTTTGTAGCTAACTTATGTTTAATATAACTATCAATTTTATTTCTTCAAAAGTCATCATTCTTGGCAAATTTGACCGTTGTTCGAATAGCGAATGTTACTGGATTTTATGGTTGGTCGTTTTGGGTAAAAAAAAAAAAATAATAATAATAATTTTTTTTTCATGATATATATGAACGTCTTTTCGATTCCTACTATATTATATTAATCAATATTTTATATCTTAGTTTGCAGCATTTCTATGTGTGATTTCCTTAGTGATCAATATATTTTATATATTTGTTATGAAGATAATTAATGAAAATCTCTCAGAGCAAGAAATTCAAAAACTTAAACAAAAAAAGTCATTTAATCCTAGAAAATTATTATATCTACCAACAATTTATTGGATTTTTGTATTGCTTGAATTTGAATTTGGTAGTTCCTGGACTTCATTTTTACATATACACACGTATGTATTTTTCACTTTTGGGCGTGTTCACCTCAAGTGACAGCTAATGCATCTCAGGTGTTTATTATTTGCCTGGCATTTTAAAGTGGCCCTAATCCTAACTATATAATTTTGACCAGTTGACGTCTGAATATAGCTGCGGTTATTGGTCACAGTATTTATATAGTAATTTTTATTCAATTTACAATTAATTTTTATCATTTATAATCAGTGAATTGATAAAAACCCGTGAGGGTATTTCGGATGATGAGGCTGCTTCGCGTTCTAGTCTTGCTCAATTTTTACCAATATTCATAGCCCCTTTTCTTGGCTATCTTTTGGACAGATACGGTAGACGTTCCGCCACATGTAGGTCACGTGCTGTCTAATGTTCTTTCCTTGTCTTGATTATTCAGCTTCTAACTTATTTATTTCATCAATCATATAATAATTAGTGATAGCTTCTGCGGTTTTCCTAACTCTTTCAATGTTTCTTATTGGATTTACTATGATATCTTCAATTATAGTAATGTTGTTATTTTCAATATCTCTTTCACTCGGACCGGTATCCTTACTTTCATCAATTCCAATTATACTACCATTAGATTATGTTGGTACAGGATTGGGAATTATAAAATCTTGTTCAAATATTGGTTCGACCTTATATGACATTATTGTCGGTATATTGCAAGATATAGATGGTGGTGAATACAGACTGGTTATGCATTTGTATTTGGTTACCAGTATTATTGCTGTTCTCGTTGCTGTATGGTTGTCATTTATAGCAAGCAAGTGGTACGATGGAATAATAGACATGAAAGAAGACGAAAGAAGTAAATATTATGAGGAGATACGAGCAAAACGTGATCAACAAGGGCAGGAAAGACGTAACAGCTACGATGGTCAAGATATACACACAAAGGTTACATATCCATCAAGACGAAATTGGGCTTATGTTACAACTTTCGTTATGGTTTTAATTTTAAGTTGGATTTTATTCTTTATTTTTGTAATTTTTTAAAGTATTTGATATTGTGATCATCGTAATTCGGTGTAGAACATTTGCGGTATTTGAATTTCAGAAAGATTAGATGATAGGATACTTTTAATTATTTGGTATACCTTTATTACAATTTTATAGATTTCGTTTATATCATCGTGTATAGATTAATAAATTATTTGTTTATATATACCAGAAAGAAAGATGCAATCGGCTAGAATAGCTCGCTAAAGCTTAAGTCATAATTTTATTGGCTATAATCTAAGCTATGCGTCGCTAAAGCCAGATAAATCGTGACTTAAGCTGTAATATCTTAAACTACAGTTTAAACCATGGTTTAAAGCTACGGGTTGAACCATAAATTAAGTTGTAATTTAATTTAATTTTAGCTACAGTGCACGATATTTAAAGACTAAATAATTTCAAAAGCTAATATCTTATGATACAGAAAAAAAATTACTATTTATTTTTGAGTTATATTATTTTAAATACCATATATTAAATACTGTATTGTAAGGGTGTGGTGATTTAGTGAAGTGGTGGTTGTCACCCCTCCAAGCAGCAGGTTTAGTGTTTGGATGATGATTTTGAAAAATAGGCCTGTGATATAATGATGATTATTTAATAATTGGTTGAATTTAGAAACTGTAACTTTAATAACACTATTTAGAATAAGAGCTTGGTGTAAAAATTCAAAGAATTAGAATAATTAAAACCTGTTTAGAAAATCTAAAGTTGAAAAATAATTAAGATTTTTAATAGTGTACAAGAAGGCTAATTTGAAACCAGGAATTGAGATTAAAAAACTAAATAGCAACAGATTTTTAAATAGAAAAATTCACTAGTCTAGCTGCTAGTTTTATTATACTAAAGAAAAAAAAAAAATGTTTTAAAAGTATGTATTAAGAAAAAACAGACTAGAGGTATTTAAAGTTTAACCTTTTTAGGCTATAGGCTAAAAATAAAAAAAAAACTAGTTAAAATTTCAAAAAAAAAAAAGTTTAAATATAAATATTAGAGTTAATATAAACTTTACAAGAATAAAAATAAGTAATAAATAATTAATTAAAAAAATTATAGTTTGAAATATAATTATTTTTTTTTTTAATATTAAAGTGATCACTTAGGCCCCTAGCACTTAGCTTTATTCAGATAGTTATAATATTACATCAAATTTACGAGAATACAACTAGCCATATGTATACTTTTAGTACCTAATTTAAGTAATCCACCTGAGTTCTACACTAGCTACCATACCTGCAATTTAAATAGGAGATTACCTATTTAAGCTCTTTGATTATTACTAATAAGAGTACAACTAGCTATACATACAACTTTTGGTTGTCTATTTAAATAGTCTGCTCTAGGTTCTACAATAGCTACCATACCTGCATCCCAACTATAGGGAATACCTATTTAAACCCTCTGGCTCCATCTTTGTAACACGCCTACCCTAACACTCTATTGAGATTAGCAATGCCATGAAATAACCCTAAAACTTTAGCTACATAGATATTTATTCTTGTAATAAACCTAATAGTGCAGTACATGTTCTATACATGCACTCATCTGTATGTTCAGTAACTTTTCCCTAACTAGTACATGTTGTGCTACCACTACTGGGTTTATATGGGCTTGGTGTTACAAAAAGAGGAGAAATTGACAAATTTTTAAAAAATTTATTTTTACACAAATCAATTTAGAATAATATTAGAATTATTTTTTACTTAAAACAAAAAGCAGTTGTATTAATAAAATTTTGTAGTATAGCTTTTTAAAATTTGTATTTTCTTAGGATTTATTATAAATTAACAACAATAAAAATTAATTTTCAGAAGATCTTTTGTTTTGTCGATTTTCACCCTTTTTGCAACACCAAGCTCATATTTTAAGTTATCTTTTTGAATACTGCTATAATCTGATCCGTATCTTAAGCCACAACCTTTTTAATTAGTTTCTGCTTATATACTCCTGTTCTTGCAAAGTTCACAACAACCCTAGTACCTACATTTCAACTTCCTTCTTTTCCGGATTCCTTACCAGTTTCTCCCTTACTTCCAGCTGGCAACCCAGAAGGGTTGGTCTGCCCAGACTTTAAGTGCCTTACAGTCTCCCTCCTCTTGATATATACTTCCAGAGCACAAGTCCTTTTCTTTCAGTAGCGAGCCGGCGGTTTGGCTAGTGTGTTCCTCCACTTAAAAACCTGGTCACTCAGCTCTTCAATTTTGGTCTCTGGTTTCAAATTCAGTCTTCTTGTAGCTCCATCAAAGGTTACTGCTACTTCTTTATTCAGAACCTTCCAAATAGATTTTAATCATTATTTTCTAGTCTTTTATATGCCAAAGCTTCTATATGAACATGGAGTTATCAAGATTACAGATTTTAGAACCTAACTGATTGGTGATAATCATTACCATATTACAAGTTTATTTTTTAAAAATGTTATTTATAAGATTTAGACTTTGGGTTTACTATTTGATAAAATGATAACTAAACTACTTCACTAAGCCACCATATCAATATTTGATATATTTAATAAATATATATATATATAATTTACTTGCTTTTAAACTAAATTTTTTATTTGAAGATGTAATGACTTAGTAAAGTAGTGAAATTGTCATATCCTCAGATAGCAGGTCTAAAGTTCAAATTTCATGAATAACATTTTTGAAAAATAGCCTTGTAATATAGTTAATAGCTATTACTATTGGTTGGGCTCTAATTTGTAATCTTGGTTATATCATCTAAAATAGGAGCTTCAATACAATAAATCTAAGAAACTAGAATAACCAAAAACCCATTTGGCAAGTCCCAAGTTGGAAGGTAGTATGACCTTTGGTAGTGCTACAGGAAGACTGAGTTTGTAACTAGAAACTAAAATTAGAGAACCAAGCAACTAGGTTCTTTAGTAGAGAAACACATCAGCTGAATCACCAGATTATCAACTAGAAAAAAAAATATATGCTTTAGAAGCATATATCAAAGGGAGAGAGACTATGAGGTATATAAAGCCTAGGTAGACTGACCTTTTCAAGTTGCTAGCTAAAAGTAAGAAAGAAACTAATAAAGAATCTGAGGAAGAAAAAAAGTTCAAATGTGGGTACTAGAGTTGTATGAACTTTACAAGAACAAGAAGTATATAATAAAAAACTAATTAGAAAGATTGTGGCTTGAGATATAAATTATATTATAGCAGTATTCTAAAGAATAGCTTGAATATAAACTTGGTAGTAGCAGTACAACAGGTACTAATTAGAAAAAAAATTACCAAATATGCAAATAAAAACATATGTGAGATATAAACTACTCTGTTAGGTTTATCTCATGAATAGACTAGCTAATAGTTAGTAAGTTTTAAGGTAGGTACAAAATCTAGATATTGCAAAATTTACAAATGAATAGTAAGTAACATGTTGGTTAAGTTAAAAATAAATAGCAGTTGTAACTAGAGAGTTTAAATAGATATTACTGTAGTTAAGATGCAAATATAGTAGCTAGTATAGAACCTTTAGGCAGACTACTTAAATTAGATACCAAAAGTGCATATGTAGCCTGATATACTCTCATTGTAATTATAACCTGAAGTTAATAACAATAAAAAATCCTTAGCCAAAAAGATTATCTTAATACCAAAAAAAAAAAATAAATTTTTTATTTACACAATTGCTAATAAAAATTAAGCAATCTTTTTTTATACTAAATAATTTGTAAATAAATAAATTAGAAATTCTAAGATTAGTATCTAAAATATTTTTTAGTTATAAAAATAAACTATAAAATAAGCTAAATATAATAAAAATTTGTTGTAAAATCTTATTTTTATTTGCTTTACTAATATCATCATATTTCTTGCTAATTTTAAAACTTTATTTTTAATATTTAAAAAAAGATTTAATTAAGTATTGTATACTATAATGTGTTTATATATTGCATTTTAAGAATTGACTAATTAAATTTGAAAATCAGGTATAATATACAAATTAATTTTGTATAATAAAAATAAAGAAATTTTGAAATAGCTTGAAATACTATTTATAAAACTGCTTTTTGAGCTTTAACAAAAAAAATTTCTTGCAAAATTTTGGTATATATTACACTCTATCCTAACTGCTAACCACTAACACTACCCCTAACTCTAATTCTAATCTAGTATTAATTTTTTTATATATATAAAATTTTTGTTATACAGATTT
>CAJVPU010000319.1:0-18992 GCA_910591775.1 Dentiscutata heterogama | reverse complement strand
GAAATAGGAGGTGTAATGTCACATTGGGTGCTCTGTAGCACGAATGTAGTTAGAAATCTTTACATAGAAGTTTTTTTCTAAAACCATGTCTTCTTTTTATTAGTTAGTACTGAGTTGAAGGAATTCGGCAGCCTGGTCAATGGACTTATCTGTCCCCTTGCCCAAGTCTTTTTGATAACAAGAAGACCATTAATCTCTAGATTAATATAGGTTTATTGTAATAAAGTTTCCTACTATGACATTATATTAATAAAAAAAAAAAAAAAAAAAAAAAAAAAAGTATATATCATGATACAGTTTAAGAAACAAAAAAAAAAAAAATATCAAAATACTAAACTTATCTCTCACAATCTTTAGCTATTCCAACTCTCCTTAATCTGTCTGTTAAGTTCAAAACCTTTACTGAAAAAGAATGCCAATTGGCTATTGAAAGTCTAAAAAACTCTTATTCTCTTTACCACATAGATAGAGAAGAGATAGAACCTAAACAAGATCCTTTAGAATATTTTCAGACTCTGGGAAATTCAAATAAAAATAACAAGGTTACAACAAATAAATTAACCACTTATCTTTCACTACCTCCAGAGCTGAGTACTAATCCATTATTGTGGTGGAAATCAAAAGCCAACAACTTTCCAAATGTAGCTTTGATGGCAGCTAATTATTATGCACTGCAAGCTACAAGCATTCTCTACAAACATGCCTTTTCTGTAGCCAAACATACATTAAATCTTGAGAGAAGCAGCCTTCTTGGAGAATCAACAAGAGCTTCTTTATGTATAAAGAGTTGATCTGAGGCAGGAATCCTAAAAATAAATGTAGAATAAAATTATTTTATATATATGTATTTTTTAGCGATAGCAGTAAAGTATAATAAAGGTTCAAGATATAAATTATCGTTATCGATTATCTATTAATAATCACGCTATCATATGCATGGACCGACTCAAGGACTCTCAATCAAAAGTCCCTATTTGTGAAGTCAGGACCGATAGGACCGGACTTTTAACAGCCCTAATTACTACAATCATTATTTTAGACTTTTTAGTTACATCGTGATCACCCGATATATTATGCATTAATTAGATCACCGATCAATACGTACCCGATCACTAGTCACATGGGTACCGCGTAGAACTGCGACAATTAGCCGTCTTATATTCGTTTACTGTACTAGTGATAATCGGATAATTATCCGAATACCTGTCGGATTACGTACCTGGTATCTGAACGATTTGAATTATTAGATACAGATAAACGGATGATGGATTTATCCGGATTGAAACTCTAATAAAAAATAAAAAATCATAAAAAATGAAAATAAAAAAGAGAAAGGCAATTTTTATTTGTATACTACGTGTATAAGACGGGTATTGTTATTTTTCAAAGGTTTAATTATTTTGCTTGTCCTAACAACAGAGATTCCTTGCAAAATTTAGCATAAATTATATCCACATCTAAGTTATAAAACTAGCCTTACCATAATATTTAAATGGGATTAATTTTTGCTTATAAAAGTTGGTTTAATTTATACGTTTATACATGTGTAAATTAAGAAAATTTTTTTTAATATCTAATATACCTCGAAATTAAAATTTTGAAGTCTGGAGGTAAAGTTGACGTTACCTATAATATGTCGTGTCACTAGATAATGAGCAAAATTACGTATAAATAGTGGTGTAATTACATTTAAATAATTTAAATGCTGATTCAGATTTTCATTTTGTCTCACATTTAAAAAAGTAAAATGAAGATTTATAATAATCTATTTTATCATAAAAAATCAACTAAGTTAGATTCTAATGACCTTAGACGAAATTATCAATATGGAATTGGAGTTGAAAAGGATGAACGTAAGGCATTTATTTGTTATCAAGAATCTGCAGAGATGGGAAACGTTGAAGGAATAAATAATGTAGGATTTTGTTATCAAAATGGAATTGGGGTTGAAAAGGACGAATATAAGGCGTTCACTTATTATCAAAAATCTGCAGAAATGGAGGATGCTAATGGAACATTTCAGGTTGGATATTGTTATGATGAAGGAATTGGAGTTGAAAAGGATGAGCATAAGGCATTTATTTATTATCAAAAATCCGCAGAGATGGGGAACGCTAGTGGAGCTTACAATGTTGGATATTGTTATCAAAATGAAATTGGAGTTGAGAAGGATGAACATAAGGCATTCATTTATTATCAAAAGTCTGCAGAGATGGGGAACGCTGATGGAACATGTAATGTTGGATGTTGTTATGAATATGGAATCGGAGTTAACAAGGATGAACATAAAGCATTCATTTATTATCAAAAATCTGCTGAGATGGGTAATGCTCATGGAGCATGTAATGTTGGAAATTGTTATCGAAATGGGATTGGAGCTGAAAAGGACGAACATAAGGCATTCATTTATTATCAAAAATCCGCTGAGATGGACGACGCTTATGGAGTATGTAATGTTGGAAATTGTTATCGAAATGGAATTGGGGTTGAAAAGGACGGGAATAAAGCGTTCACATATTATCAAAAATCAGCCGAAATGGGAAACGCTTATGGAACATATTATATTGGACAATGTTATGATAAAGGAATTGGAGTTAAAAAGGATGAAAATAAAGCATTCATTTATTATCAAAAGTCTGCAGAGATGGGGGACGCTAGCGGAACATTTAATGTCGGATATTGTTATCAAAATGGAATCGGAGTTGAAAAAAATGAACATATGGCATTTATTTATTATCAAAAATCAACAGAGATGGGAGATGCTGATGGAACATTTCAGGTTGGATACTGCTATGACGAAGGAATTGGAGTTGAAAAGGATGAACATAAAGCATTTATTTATTATCAAAAATCTGCTGAGATGGGTAGTATTGAAGGAATATATAATGTTGGACAATGTTATAGTGAAGGAATTGGAGTTGAAAAGGATGAACATAAAGCATTCATTTACTTTCAAAAATCTGCTGATATGGGGGATGCTTGTGGAATGTTTAATGTTGGAGATTGGTATCAAAATGGAATTGGAGTTGAAAAGGATGAACATAAGGCATTCATTTATTATCAAAAATCTGCGGAGATGGGGGACGCCAATGGAGCATTTCGGGTTGGATATTGCTATAATGAAGGAATTGGAATTGAAAAGGATGAACATAAAGCATTCATTTATTATCAAAAATCTGCTGAAATGGGTAACGTAAATGGAATATTTGCACTTAGTAGCTGTTATAAAGATGGAATTGGTGTTAAAAAGGATGAGCACACGGCATTCATTTATTGTCAAAAATCTGCGGAGATGGGCTATTTATATGGAATATTTGGAGTTGGTCATTATTATGAAAAAGGAATTGGTGTTGAAAAAGATGAACATAAAGCATTCATTTATTATCAAAAATCTGCTGAGATGGGTAGCGTTGAAGGAACATATACTGTCGGCTATTTCTATCAAAGTGGAATCGGAGTTGAAAAGGATGAACATAAAGCATTTATTTATTATCAAAAATCTGCCGAGTTCGGGGGACGCTAGCGGAACATTTCAGGTTGGATATTGTTACGATGAAGGAATTGGAGTTGAAAAGGATGAACATAAGGCATTTATTTATTACCTAAAATCTGCAGAGATGGGTAATATTGATGGAGCATATATTGTTGGATGTTGTTATGAAAAAGGAATTGGAATTGAAAAAGATGAACATAAAGCATTTATTTATTATCAAAAATCCGCTGATATGGGAGATGTTGATGGAATAAATAATGTTGGACGTTGTTATCAAAGTGGAACCGGAGTTGAAAAGGATGAACATAAGGGATTCGTATACTATCAAAAAGCAGCAGAGATGGGGCATGCTGTGGGAACATTTAACGTTGGATCTTGTTATTTTTATGGAGTTGGAGTCGAGAAGGATGAATATAAAGCATTCATTTATATTAAAAGGGCTGCTGACATGGGGGATGCTAGCGGAATTCATTATGCAGGGCATTTTTATCGAAACGGAATTGGAATAACAAGAGACTTACAAAAAGCTAATGAATGGTACAAAATGTAAGTTATTTTTATATCAAATCTCTTTTGACATCAATTTCAGACAAAAGGATATTTAATTTCAGACAAAGGACATTTAATTTTGGACAAAATGACATTTAATTTTGGATAAAAGAACATTCAAAAGGACATTCAATTTTGTACAAAAGGACAATTCATATAAGTTTGATCAAATAGTGATATCTCGTAATTTAGTGATCCAATTTGGGTGATTTAGGTACAATTCAAACCACCTCATTGAGACGATTCGAAAATTGGATTACTAGATTGAAAGATATCACAATTTAATCAACTTATATAAATTGTCCTTTTGTACAAAATGAATGTCCTTTTGTGCGAAATTAAATGTCCTTTTGTCCAATATTAAATATCCTTTTGTCCGAAATTGATGTCTAAAGGGATACTACCATGACCAAATTATATATTTTCTTTTTTAATCGATTTAATTAAAATGAATTATTAGAGAACGGGAACAAACATCATGTAATTAATTATTATTGATTACTGTATATTTATTCGTTAAATAATTTAAATATAACGATAATCATTTAACTTTCATTAGCAACAAACGAGCGATTATTTGATAATTTAGATGTCGATAATAATTTAAAAGAAATATTACTTGAAAGCAAATACCCATTATCTTGGATTCCTTATAATGAATTTGAAATTATCAAACCTATAGGGAAAGGTGGATTTGCAACAGTACATTACGCTATGTGGAAAGACCGAGAATTTGATCAACCCGTTGCACTTAAATTACTTCATAATTCAAAGGAGCATAATGAAGAATTTGCGAAAGAGGTAATTTTATTTATGTGCTAAAATGTTTAAAGTTTTAATGATTTATATATTTAATTGCTTATTTTAATTGCAAAGTTAAAAGCATATTGTGATATTTGCAATAAAAATCCATCATTCTTAAAATGCTATGGAATATCAAAAGATGGTTCTTCTGGTGATTATATCCTCGTTTTAGAGTATGCGCTTAAAGGTTCTTTACGCAGCAATATTAACGCTATAGCACAAATGGAATGGAAAAATAAGTTAAATTTATTGCATTGTATTGCTTCTGATCTAAAAATAATTCATTCTCATGGACTTATTCATCGAGACTTACATAGCGGTAATATTTTACAAGAAAATTTACATAGCGCATATATTGCAGACTTGGGGCTTTCAATGGCGGAAAGCATAGCATTAACGGCAGAGCATCGTGATGTTTATGGAATTCTACCGTATGTAGCTCCAGAAACTTTAGACGGAGGTCAATATACAACAGCATCAGATATTTACTCATTTGGCATAATTATGTAGGAAATTTTATATGGAAAATCTGCATATTACAATCGAGAATTTAATCAACAACTTCAAATAGAGATATGTTGTAACAACTTAAGGCCAGCTATCATTAAGGATACACCACAATGCTATATAAATTTAATGAAAGAATGTTGGAATGAGCATCCAGAAAACCGTCCAACTGCAGTAGCAATTTATGATATTTTTACAGAATGGAAAGATGACGAAAAAATAGTATTAGAATTATCTAAATCTGAAAAAGTATTGAAAGATATTTTGGATATAAATGACCTTACTTACATTGAAACGAAATATAGAAGTAAATCTTATTACTCTACAAAATCTATTCTCGAAGCAATAAAATAATTGGTAACACCTGAATCTAGATAGTCCAAATTATACATTCAATAAATTTCTGATATCTAAACCTACTGTATATGTTATATTAGAATATCTACCCTTAGAAGTTTAATTACTTTCTTTATTTGGTATGATTTGTAACCAAAATTTCATGATTTCTATAGTTAGAAACTAGTTAGAATTACATACAGTATCTACGATTTGTTTTTATTATCCGGAGCGAAGTGGAGATCCACCATTTTTATTCTATGATAAACAAATATCAAAGGCATAGATTTGTTAGTTTCTGTTTCTCCGCTTCCTTACATTGTAACGTTGAAATTGGAGAATCTTAAAACATTGTGATAAGCAGAACCGTAACCAACTTATTGTTTTAAATTACAGCATGCAGCATTTGTATGTATAGTATACATGTAATACTGCATGTTATGTGCCGTAACTCAATTTCTCATATACTGTAACCCATATATAATATGTAAAGGGCAGTATATATTTAATTTATTACTTTAATTATTCTTCATTAAATATTCGAGATATCAGGCTTGTAGGATTATAATCAAAATTTCCTGAGCCCAATCGTTAGTTATAGCATTTAATGTCTTAGTCTTCGTAAATGAAATATTATTACCAACTAGAACTTGAATATGTGACGACTTTATGTATCGATATGATCTAGATTTTTATTTATTAATGTGAATCATCAAGCGAATTTATGAAATTAAGCTAAATTCGGACACAAAACCCAAGCATTTAGTCCTCAAATTTAAATTTTAGCTATTGATCAATGCTAAACTCTGAAAAAAATTTCGGAACTCGACTCAGATCTAGATTAATAGTGCGTCTAACCCATCTCCCCACTTTGACGATCTTATTAGACATGGAAATTTATTAAAAGACGTATCCTAATTTGAGAATATTGACTATCTCGGTCAAAGTCAATATTTACATATTAGTAGTCGAAATTTTCAAAATTTGAGATTTCATAAATTCACCGCGATGTTACGTGCAAATTAAAATTTAAATATCGTATGACAGTCACCCGATTTGTCACATCTAAATTTTTATCATATGATTTTCACAAGTAGCACAAATTTACAAAATTACTTTTTTAAAATTTTCTTGAAAACCTTAGTCTAAGTATGCAACGGTTCTTAAAATAAAATTGGTGCTTAGGTTTTTACGAATCAAATAATGTAAAGAATATAAAAATTAAACCACTCCTTATGAAATATCACTTTCTTGAATGTAGGCAATTATTTTACCTACTTTTGTCAAATCCTATTCAGGCTTTCAAGCTTGTAACATAAAAAGTGGTTTAGTAGATGCTTTTAAGTAAGAGCTTTCGCCAAAATGAAACTTTGAAAGGCAGGTACATTATGAAAAAGTGGAGAAAATCAAAGAAAACTGATTTATAGTAAGTAGATCACTTTATTAATATGCTTTTATTTTATATTTTTGAAATATTTCGAAATACAATTTAAATATATATATATATTCACTTGAAATTAAACACTATTTTATTTAAATATAGGGTAAAGTTATAATAGCTCTATGCTCTTTTATATCGGTTATACCAACAATCCCAAATTCGTTTTCGAGTCCAATATTCAGTATAATTTGACAAACTTTCAACCAGAACATTTGCAGGTAATACAGTAGAATCTTTATATTCTTCAAGTTGTTTTAGAATTTTTTCTTCAGCGGTTGAGGGCCAGTGCATTAAATGTGTTCTTGAGCATGATATTTGAATTGTGGGTTTTGATGGTACATCTATATTTGTCTCTTCAGTTTCCATCTCATTAGTTAGCTCTATTTGTACAGATTCACTAACCACTTTCTCGGTTATGTTGTTAGATTCTGTTCTTGCTCATTTTTTATCTTTTGTTGTCTTCATAGGCACTAAAACCTGTTTAAATCTTCTTTTTTTCTTTTGTGTAGCATTACCTTGTTTAACATTATTCTCTATTTGTTCAATTCCTAATTTATAATAGGTAAACATCTATTGATAACCATCATTTGTTAATTGTGTTGTTTCTATAAATAAAGTATGAGATTCTGGCTGCTGGCTATTAAATGCTATTAAGAGTTTGTCAATCAATTTCCAAAGAGTTTCTTTGCGGTCTTTAATAGATCGTGGGCTTTTGCTTATTGAGTGATTTCCAGTAAATTCTGAAATTAACAAGTTAAGTCTATCATATTTAACCTGTGCCACTTTGATATTTAGTTTTAAATTTTCCAAATTCGCTGCTTGTCTAGTAATATTTTCTTTTAAAAATTTTACCCCAAATGTTTTTAGCACCTTATCGATAGCAAGATTATGCCCTTTCTGTGTTAAATTAATTGAGAGTACTAAGCAAAGATCTCTAAGAAGTTGTGGCCTACTATGTAGGTCTGATATAAATTGTGCCATGAACTCAGCATATCTATATCTTTGCATAATAGAAAATAAAGATACAAGCTATGCATTTGTAAATCAAAGTTAGCTGTTCGAATTCTATATTTATGTAATTTAAGATATCCTGCTCATTGGTAAAAATTATACCATGCTTTTAGAAGATTATTGTCTGTCTTAGAAATATCATTAATAAAAATCTCTTTCTCTTTAACATATTTATGAATTGCAATCCCTACTGCTATTTATATAAGCTCTAGTACTCGAAATGTTGCCTGATAGTTAGCTACTTTTTCAAGTTTATCAAGAAATTTAACACCAAGCTGCATAGCAAGGCCAAAAAGTCTATAATTAGAAAAGGCAAGGATTAGCACACTACACATTGCTTGTATGCCATTGTTCTAAAATGCAATGCACTATTTGCTCTTCTCTCTTGTAATCTTTTATGCGATGGTAAATTGCTTTATCACATACCAAGTTTAATATATTATTTTCTGTATAACCGAAATCCTCTAGATACATATCAACGGCTTTATAAACATGCTCATTTTTGCTTGGTGTCTTGCCAGGCTCAAGAATTACAATATTTGGAGATGCTTCAAATAATGTTGAGGTAATATTTTTTTTAATAGCTACATCAACGTCAGTGGTATCAAACTGTGATTCTTGGTTAACTAATTGGCTAAAGACTATATCCACTTCTGTTTGCCACTTTTTCATAATTAGACTTATACCAAAAAGGATTTTTTATCAGTTCTTCACTCAAGTTGAGAGGTTTAGAATATTGGAATTGAAAAACCATTCGCACTGTTGCGTGTGTAGTAGCACAAACTGCATCAAAAATATTGCTATACTGGAAAGTTTTATTTTTCATATCAATATTGTCTATAGCTACAATATTTAGAATATTTGAATTTAGATTAAGTCTCATTGAAGGTTTTGCATCTAACATTCTTTTTTTTGAACATGTGTTTCATAATCTCTAATATAAAACACTGCCTGAGCTGCATGGAGAATTTGATACAAAGATCCTATCATTTTTGGCCATCAACAAAGAGAAGAAAAAACATATGTAAACCATATTCTCCAATTCCAAAAAGCAATAGTAAGTATAATAGAAGAAAAAAAAAGATAAATTTGGGTTATTTGTTTTTTATCTAATTGTAGTGAAGGTATATTTCTTTTCATTTTCTTGCTAATACTTGTATTTTTTTCTCTTTTATTGCTGAAATTAAACTAGTAAAAAAATTAATATGAGGCGACGGTATAGCATTTTCATATTTGTCTAAGGATTTTGGCTTTTCAAGTAACTGTAGCCTTTTTTTGAGCTTAGATCTTTCTTGTAATACAGAATAAGCAATTTCTTTTCCAAAGGCTCTGCAATTAGTGGCCGTTAATAGTAGTAATTGTTCTTTATTAACTCTAATATTTTTAATTGCAAATGCTATTTTTATTAGAAGAAAACTTGGAAGTGAGGAAGTAGAGGATTAATTACTTATATTTTGCTCTTCATATAGGTTAGCAATGAGTTTATCAAAAACTTTGACAAGTTCTTTTAACAAGTTACTTTGTGTAGTTTTATTTTCAGATTTAGCCATCTGTTCAATCCATTTGCTAAAAAACCTTCAAGGCAAATTTAGTATCAGCATCATGTTCTCCTCGTTCCAAACATGAAACTGGAGGTTTAGGTGCCTTTAGTCGAACTTGCAAGTGACCCCCGTGATTCACAAAACAGTTTGTACAAATAAATCAAGATCTATCACCCTCATATAATTTTTTTGACAACTTTTCATATTCAGAAATTGCCAAGCAGCTAAATAGACCACGACATGGAGCCTGAATTGTGCATCCACATACTTGCTATAAATAATATTGACATGTTCTACCTCTTTTAAAAAAATATTTATTGCAGAAGAGACAATGATGTAAGTTTATCATATTATTTTGTAATAACAATTTAGATTTTAGACCTTTATGTATATTTTTTTGGTCATAGTTAAGATGGCTAGAACAAATCTTTAATTTTGAGAAATTATTACCAACTTCTTAAATAGCATAAGTATCAATTTTCCAAGTACCAGTTAATTGAACTATACTAAGATTGGCCATGTTATTGCATCTTTGAATTATGTTTGGATCATCATTATTATTAATAATAGTACAACATTTGAAATCAATATCATCATCAGAAGGAAGAGGTATCAGCATTTCAAATTCCTCTTCTAATTCTTCTATCTCATTATCACTTTTAAAAAATTCATGATCATTTTCTGAGAGTTCATCCAATTCTTCAATAGATCTAGTTATTTTTTCTTGTAAGTTTTCTAATAAATACTAGTTGAATGTGAAAACTTCACCACATCAGTGTTATCTATTTGAATGTTCCAGTGAAAATTACTAGAACTGGAAAATCACTAGAACTAACTGGAAGAAAAAAGTAATATATTATCTTTCAAGGGTATGTTGTTACTAGACCCTTCTAGTGAGGATTTTTAAGTTACTGGAAGGAGTTCCAGTAACTTTCAGTGGTTTCCAGTAACTTATAGTGATATTTTTTTGATTAGAACAAAAATTACTATATCTGGATTTGTATCTATCTCTGCATTTAGGTATTACAAAACCTTATTTTTTGCTTTACAGCATTGTAATTGTTGATAGTAACAAATTTTAGAAATTGATTATATGCAGAACATATATGTACATAATAGTTGTCATATGTAAATAAGATATCGGGAATTAAATAAAAATAGAGAAAAAATTTTTTTTATTAAAAAAAATTAATTTTAAGCAGGTTTGCTTCGTAAGTATATGTTAAACTTGAAATTTTATTATTTTAATGTGATTTGCTTCAATAGAGATTGTACCCAGGTAGATATTTTAATATATGGATATAATAAATTACCTGGATAACCAGATAATTTAATAATATCAAGGTAGAAAATTTCTTGATAGATACAATCTCTATACTTCGATCCCAGAAATTTCAATGAAATATGGCAAGAAATCTGTTACATCTCTTTGGCCTAAATAATCGATAATATAATACAATGAAATACCTACCTTCTGATTAGCACCCTTCATAATACTAATTTTGACATTTATTTTACCTAAAATATTATTGCAAATTTAAATATTGTTTCAAGTGCTCGTGAATATGATTATTTTAGTCAGCAACTACTTAGAAAGGTATTATTAAACTGAATTCTAATTGTGATTATGATGCAAGTTGTATAAAGTGGTATATTGGTGTAATTCTGGTATAATACGTATCTTTGATTAACAATAGTAGTATAGTAAATAGATTCAAAAAGAAATATGTAAAAAAAATATAAGTATATATTTTAATAAAGAATAAAACCTAATCTCATGATGATCTTTCTCTGTTAAGTCCTAGTTATAATGAACACTCAAGTCTTGCTTGTGCTGTGTTTATGAGAAATGTAATAATATTCAATCTATGCAAATCAATGGTTAAAACCAAACTGCATATATATTATGCAATACTCACTTACCCAATTAGTTATTGTATTATGTGCAATAATGTGATCTTAAGTGACATGTTGCTAGAAAAGCTATGAATATAAAAAATTTCTTCTCTGCAATGCAAATAATTTGTTTGGAAAATATAATTGTATACATTGCATATAAAAAAATAAACAATCTTTGGAGAATTAGAATAATCTAGTAAGCAATAAAGTATATAATTCCAAGGAATATTGAATCTTACTTCTATATTTCCTTTCTAACAAACTTGATATATTCTTCATATATCATTAACAAATAAAACATAAAATTCAAACATCTCTATCTAAAAAACTAGAATTCTCTATTCAAAAGTAATCTGGTCTTCTTGAGTAAGACTCGGCTCTAGAGTCATTTTATAAATGACACTAATGACTCGTTGACTAGTATTAATTTTGGTATATTCTAATTAAAATTTGGATAAAATGGCTCAAAGGCATACTGGTGGTCCCAAAAAACATAGATTTACAAATGATATTATTGTACTTAGTGTAAAAACTACAAACAAATATAATACTAATTGTATATGTAAAGCTTGTGATGAAGTTCTTGGCCAGAAAAAAACTTTAGAAGACCCAATCACCAATAAGAAAAATGTTGTTCGAAATCACTTAAAAACATGTGAACATTTTCATACCAAGCTTGGCTCTCAAGAGGTAGTAGATGAATATTATAATAAAATAAACAATGAAGCAGAAAAGGCCCAAAAAAACTTTAAAAAAGTATAAAAATGCTAATTTATCAGGTAGTTTGTAAATATCTAAAATTTGTAAATTAGCATTTAAATAATTTTTTTTTTTAAAAAAAATAGATGATAACAATAATGATGATAATTGCACAAGTGATATAATATCTGGTGTTTCTTCAACAACGCCTACATCAATTAAAAAACTAAGAAAAAAAGTATCAAATTTTAAAACTATGTCTAACTTCATTATCAAAGATATTAGCATAAAAGACAGACCGAAATTTGAACGATTGTTGCTTTGGATGACAATATCAAATGGATAGGTGTTTAATTGGATAACAAATCCAGAGACTAAGGAACTTTTTGAATTCTTGAATCTAGTGCTTACTCTTCCTAGTTGGTATTTATTATCCAATTGTATCCTTGAAGCTGAGAGAACAAATTATATTAAATCACGAGAGCAAAAACTAAAGGAAGATAAAAATAGAGTTACCTTGGCATTTGATTAATAGAAAAATATTCTAAAACAACATATTTTTGGTTTATTATTTATTTTACTGTATTAACTAGGGAGGTTCAGGTTTGGGAAGCAATTGATACTAGTTTAGAGAAAGAGAAAATGATCAATGTTATTCCTAAGATTAAGAATATGATCCAAGATGTGTCAAGTTTAGAGGCAAAATTATTAGCAATTGTCTCTGATAGTGCACCAGCATATTCTGCTGCAAGGTAATTAGATAAAAAAATAAAAAATAAATAAATTAATAATAAATAAAAAATAAATAAATAAAAAATAAAAAATAAATAAATAAAAATTTCAATAAAATATAACAAAATAATAATTTGCAATATACTCTTAATTATTTCAATAAACATTGACTACAGTTACAATATCCAGAAATAGTGTTTATTCCTTGTTTCGCTCATCAGTGCAATTTAACTATAGGAGAAATTTTCAAAGAATCTGCAGAATTTAAACTTGCAATAAAACAATCAATAAAAATAGTTAGCTATTTTAATACTTTGCTTTATTTATATTTTATTGGAAAGCTTCAAGATATACAAAAACAAATATATTCGAAATATATTACATTAATTTGTCCAGATAATACCCATTGAAATTCGTATTGTTATTGTTTTAAGAGCATAATAAAATCCCATCAAGCTTTAAGAGTTAGTACTTATAACATATTAATATAGACAAGTATCTAACTAAATAACTTACATATCAAAATTTTCAAGAATTTAGCTACTAAGTTTGAATTACCTTTTGAAATATCAACATGTGACTCTAGCAATGAAGAATTAGATCAACCTTCAAATAGTTTAGGTGAACTTTATCTTCCACAGCCAATAATAGCAACTCTACTTAATGACAATTTTTGGCAATCAATAATACAATTACATTCTTTGCTTCTCCCTTATTGTGGAGCCCTTAACAAATTACAGTCAGATACTGCATGTTTTTATAATATATTACAAGCTTTTGGTAGAACATTAAGAATGTGGAAGGAGTATTCAGATTACAATTTAGCCCAATATATGATCCTGCAGTTAAAACAAAGATGGAGACAATAGGAACAGCTATTATTATTATTATCTTTTCTTTTATATCCAAATATTTACATTACATGGTTTAATAGTAATAATGAAAACTTAAACTTTACCTATCTAGCTCAATTCGTTACTTATTATTACAAAGCATGGTTTGGACACTGACCAACTTGTATCTTACTTGAATTAGAAGAATATAGAAAATGTAAATATTCTTTTGACATTGCAATATATGAACAATTTGAAAATAATGCACTGGAATTTTGGAAATTCGCTTCTTTTTCAACTAGAGAATTAGAACCATTGGCTAAATACTTATTCAGAATATATGTTAATGCAGCATCTGTAGAATGACTATGGAGTTCAATGGGATTTTTTCAAACTAACTGCCATTGCCATCTTAATATAAGATTTTTTTTTTAATTCTTTGTTTTAAAATTAGCTTATATTTTTTTTTTTAAAAAAAAAATAAAATGAAAAAGTATTGGCTATGAGTCAAATTCATACTTTAATTAACTTTTCTTAAGTAAAAAAACAAATTCATACCTGTGATACCATGTTCAACCAATTCAGTGCATTACCTATTGGTGAAACTACAAATAAATCTACAGATAGGCAAATTGAGATACGAATAAAGACACCAAATTGTATAATGAGTTATCAAGTATTGAAGATTGGGAAAATCAACTACATGACTGAGAGGAAATGCTAATAGACAAGGAGATTGCTAAACTAGAGAAAGAAGAGGAATAGTAAGATAGTTATCAAAATAATATGGAAGGTGATTTGTTAAGTAATTACAGGCATCTAGCAGTAGATGATAAAGCAAAATGGAAATTATGTGATATATTCAGTATACAATTTTAAAAACCAGATTATATGATTAATGATAGGTAAGTTTTTTGTTTTTGAATGCTTTCTGCTTTTTTTTGTGTGCTTTTATCTCTTTATGCATGATCACATTGATATTTATACTAATTAATCTATTGTTCTGGCAGCAATGCTTAAAGCCTCTTTCATATCTAAATTTAACAAATATCTGCAAGCTGCGTCAAAATAAATCTTAAAACTTTACCTCTTATAATTATACGAATTATACAGTTATTTAAAAATCAAGCAAAAAAAAAAAAAAGAAAAAAAAAAACCTCTGAATTCATATAACACATTCTGGTTCAGATCTTGGAAAGAATATGCTGGTAGTAACTACGATATAACAAGTTGTAACAGATTAATGATATTATTATAAAAATAAAAGAACACTAGAAATTATAAATTTATTATTAATTGTTTACCGATTAGTTATTCTTTTTTGGTTACGCTGATTTGATCAATCTGAGTTTTTGTATATTACAATATTACTACTAGCGAAAAGCTTTTATAATACATATTAAAATCACATAAAATATATGCGTTTTATTGGTTAATGTTGTTTGCATTTTTATTGACTAATCTTATACTGGTTCTAGTTGAAAAATTCTTCTAGTAGAAAATCCTATTAGAACCACTGGAAGGCTGAAAGATTCTGGACTTCCAGCAGGATTCCAGAATTCCAGTGATAACACTGCTACATGATGCTGCTTCTTCAGCACCCATGCTAAATTCCTAATTAAAGTCATCAAAATCAAATGAATCATCTTCTATGTAGTCATTACTAATCTCTTCATCAAGATCTAATGAAGCTTCATCAATAGGATAATCTTTAAGATCGATTAAGGTTTGTAAAGAGTTTTCCATAATTTTAAGTTTTTATTAAATAATTTAAATAGAACTAATATTAATTTTTGTTTTCTGGTTATTATAGTTATGATAATAATTTGTATTGAATTGATCGACTAGAAGATTGAGGCTGCTTTTATAACTATTTTTTTGGTTCTACCACAAAATTTCGACATCCAAATCTGACACTCAAATTCTGACAAGTTAAACCCCAACAATACCAAAATCTCTATACAAAAATTCTGCTAGTACAAAATCTCAATACATTAAATCTAAACAATACCAAAATTCTACCTAACTCACCAGGAGCACTCTTTTTTAACTCTTTTCAACACAAAATTCTGACTTTCAAAATTCTAAAAATATTGTATTTTCAGAATTTTGAGGTTTATTGTGTGGGATTTTGTACTGTCGGGATTTTGTACTAGCAGGATTTTTATGTCAAGATTTTAGTATTGTTGAGGTTTAACTTGTCTGAATTTGTACTATTGGGATTTTGAATGTCAGAATTTTGAGCATCAGATTTGGATGTCAGGATTTTGTACTACAAGTCACTTTCATTATAGTGAATTACTCATTATGACAAAGATTAGTTTATATAAAAATCCTCTCAATATAATAAATTTACTAATAGATACTTGATATAGTGAAGAAAATTTCATGGCCCAAACACTTCATTATAAGAAGAGTAACTTATATCATGATTTTGAATGTCTGAATTTTTAGTGTCAGATTTGAATGTTGGGATTTTGTAGTAGAACCTAATTTTTTACATTCAAAAAAATATTTGAGCCATCATATTGATATATAATAGTTGTATAACTTAGATATGAAGCCGAGTCTTTATTTATAACCTGTTGAAACTCCCACAATGATATGCATAATAGACAGATTTTGTATCAGTATTGTGAGGTTATCAGATTTGAAAACATAAACTATTAGATTTATATAACGGAAATGAACTTGGTAAACTACTTTTTTTATCAAATTTGATAGATTATCGAATTTAGAGAGTTTGCAGTATTTTTATTTTTCAAAAGGCTTCCCAAATGACATGTATTTAACAAAATATTTATTCAATCCATTTTTACAAGTATTTAAATTAACATTTATTATATTTAATAAATATTTGATTATTTATATATTTATTTATTTATTATAAATTCCAATAATAAACATTATATAGTTTAACCTGATATAAAGTAGTTCAACCCCATACATATTTGAACTTTGATACATAACTATACCAACTTTAATTGTTGCAATAAAATCACTTCTGAATAAAAATTTTTGAACTACCTCATAATCAAACCACATTAATTTATTTGACTCAATCAATTTTTATTGCCTGCAATTGAAAGTTTTAAAGTTTTATTAGTTTTTTATAAAAAGGTTTAATAATATAATAGATTCATATATTAAACCTTTTATTAAGAACTTTGGCTTATCATAGAACAGTTAAAATAAGATCATATACCTACTTTGTCATTTTTATTAATATACAAATGTAAAACAACAAGCGATCTTTGAAGACCGAATCCTATTCAAGTTTGTTTCTTATCTTACTTTAAATATGCTAATAGCATAAAATTTCTCTCTCTTTAAGAGGTGTGGCGACCTAGTGTAGTGGTCTAGTCATCACCCTCTCCAAGTAGCAGGTCTAGAGTTCAAATCCCACAGACGACGAATTTTGAAAAATAGCTTGTGTTATGGTTTACGGTTGTCGATTATCAGTTGAATCTAGAAATCTATAATCCCGGTCATACCATCTAGTTATAGGAGCTTTGGCACAATAAATCCAAGGAACCAGAATAACCGAAAACCCATTTGGCAAGTCCCAAGTTTGGAGGTAGTAGTGATCTATGACGGTACCATAGGAGGGCTGAATTCGAACCAGGGCCCGAGATCTGAGAACCGAGCGACCAGGTCCTAATGGCAGAGGATACACCAGCTGAACTGCCGGGTTGTCGCACTGGAGGAAAAGGACATATACTCTGAATGTATAGACCAAGAGGAGGGCATCCTTCAGGCACCTAAAGCCTAGACAGACCAACCCTTCCGGGTTGCCGGCTAGAAGTAAGGGAGGGACTGGTAAAGAATCCGGGTAAGAAGATGGTCTAAATGTGAGGTACTGGGGTTGCTAAGAACCAAAACAAGGGCAAGGAGTACGTAATAGGTGCCTAGTTAGGAAGGTTGGTGCTTGAGAAACGTCCATAGAATGGCAGTACCCCAAAAGGTGGTGTGAGATACAAATACGAAACGGCAGGCCAATATGTACTAATTAGGAAGAAGTTATAGGAACAAGCACGTGAATACATATGTAGGACATGTACCACTGTGTTAGATTTACCTCGAGGATAGTTAAGTGTTCTAAGGTAGGGTGCGAAATCTATATTGGGTGATACCAAAATCTAGCATATGAATAGTGAGGAAACCCATTGGATTAGAGGGCTGATGGAAGTAGTTAGAACTAGATGGTTTAAAATGGGTACCCCTCTAGTTGGGGTGCAGGTATGGCAGATAGAGTAGAACCTTCGGGTGGACTACTTAAATAGATACTCAAAAGGTGCACGTGTGGCTTGATGTACCATCGTTGTAATTACATATAAAACTTCGTCTATACTCTAATAAAAAGTTCCCCAGACCAAAGAGATCACCTTAATACCAAAAAAAAAAAAAAAAAAAAAAATTTCTCTCTCTTTACTTCATTCCTTAAATAGGGTTTCCTTTTAAGAAACCCTTAAAATTAGTAGTCAAAAGTAGGTAACTGTTGCAATTTACTATTAAAAATAGGCCTATAATATGGATATCAATTACTTAAATTTTATAATAAAAAATTTATCCTATGATTTGCATAACAAATCGGGTGACTAGTATAGTATTTAGTTCTGAAATTAGACGCCCACAATTAATCACCAAATTTTGTATAATATATGAAAATAAGCACCTTCTAAGTATGTCATATCCAATTTTTTTTACTAAGCAAGCCTACTTTCTGCTTCCAAGTAAAGTTATTCTCTAGGTAAAGATGCTTATAATGGTGATAAAATTATCAAAAATTAGTCTAGTTGAACTTTCACAAATAATCTTCAAAGTTCAGGTGACTTTTGTTTATATGTCTGCAGATTATACAAGCAAATATGGAGTGCTCTGTATTAAAAAGGTCCATTTTTACATTTATCTTATTTTGAGTAGGGTTGGAGGCATACCCTTTAACCAAAAGGCATGCCTTGTTATATGATCTATAGTTAATATATGATTAGCTATTTTAGCAATTAACAAATTAGAATACAAATATCTTATTATCCCTTAAACTATAAACAATTCCAGGCAAATTTGTCTGAAAAATTGCTATAAATTTGTTTATAATTTACTTTTTTTAAAATTTAAAATATTTAAATAAAATTTTTTTTGATAAT
>CAJVPU010000318.1:0-19033 GCA_910591775.1 Dentiscutata heterogama | reverse complement strand
CAAATCGTATACACGCCTCTATTAAAGCCTAAAACCGACGTTACGCGAGATTCTTGGTCTCTTAGCGACAGACTCGCCGTTTTCGCCCCCGACAGTAGTTTATATTCTATGTAACTACTTATATAAATTATTAAATAAAGATACGACACCCTAAAATTAAAAAAAATTATTTATTTATTTGTTTATTTTTTTAATTTTAATTATAAAATTTAGCAAAATCGGAATTATTGAAATTTTAAATGTTTAAATATTTCAATATAAAATTAATAAAATTAAATTATTTTATATTTAAATTTTAAAAGAATTATATGTAAATTTTCAACAATTATTATGTAGGCAAAATCTATATTTTTTATTTATAATAAATAAGATTTATAAGAAATAACTAATTCGAACAAGTAAGTTAATTTTCATTAATAATTCTGTACTATTTTTTTTTTATTAAACGCAAAAATTAAAAAATCTGCGGACATCTAATCCTATCCCACGCGGGATTTTTGAAAAAACCGCAATTTGCCCATCTCTAGTTCTAACTGTTCTATTATATTACTAATACGTTTTTTTGTTTACTTTGGTCATCCTAAATAGGGATATATAGAGTGTCAAATTACCGACGGTCTCTGAGGATGTCAGTCAAGGATGTGGATCAGTATACTCACGTGAAGAATGTAAAAGATTTCATTGGCTATGTCTAAAATAGAAATTTGTATAACCTGCACAAATAAGCAAAGCCCGTATATACATAGAAGAGAAAGAAGAGAAAGAAAAGAAAAAAAAAATGAAAATAATATAGAAGTAGAATAATAATTAACAAGGAGGAAAGAAGAAAACAAAAAAAATAAAATAAAATAAAATAAACAAGGTCGGTTCCTTGGCCTTCACACTAAGTGAATTATATTGACACCGGCATTTAAACAAACTATATAATTATTTTTAACAAAAAAAAGTATTATAAATATTAATTTAACTATTAATACTACTCATGCTAGGTGGCACGACTCTATCTTCTATATCAAATCTATCTTCGTTTTCATCAATAACACCCCAAACCTTACTTGGTTTTGGACCCATAACTAATTCCATAATCGCCCCATTTGCAATATCTGAATGTCTAAACCATGTTTTTCTCCAATTTATGCCATTGATCTTCACGTTTTGAACATATGGATTTATATGATTATCGGCTGTTAAGTTATTAGCTAAAATTGTGAATGTTATTCGTAATGAGAGGTTTATCGTTACTCTATCAAAATTTGGTGAGTTTATTAGATATATATCTGTGCCAGCCCTAATATTTTTTTATGCAAAAAAATATAATAATAGTAAATTTATAGGAAGGATGTGAAATACGTAGTAAAATAATAAGTAATTATTTATCAGTTATATCTTACAATGGATATATTCCGATAGCATTAAAAGCAAACCAACTTCCCATCGCCCCTGAATCATCATTCCCTATTCAATAAGTATAAGTATATAATTTATTTGTTTATATCTTATTATAACTTATTATAATTTAATATGCTAATTTATAACATACCTGGAATTCCATCCTGGCCACTTCCAAACTTAGTTCTTAAAATATCCCTTATAACATCAACACTTTTATATTGTTTTCCAATAAAATGATATAAACAAGCATGAAAAAAATCAGGTTCATTTCCTATGTCGTAGTAACTACTTTGATACGATGTATCAGAAAAAGTTTTGTCAAGTCATTCTTCAAAGAGTTTTGGACCGCCGGATAATTCAATTAATCTTTTTACATCTACATTTTGCAATGATAGAGTGGAACAATATCAATAGTTATTAGAATAATAACCTGATGGAATAACCCTGTTAGAATATTAAAAAAAAAAAACCATACTTGTATATGGTTTTTACACAAGTACATACCAAATGGTATATCCAAACTATATTCCCATGAAGAACCTTCATAAAATACATAATCGCCTCCATATGTTTCTAAAACGTTCATTTCTGTATAAAATGTACCATTTTTATATTTTGGTATAATAAACCCTTTGGTACCTTTTTAGCGATAATATTAAATCTAATGAATAAGTGTCAAACGCATAAAATAAATGATTCTCTAATTATTTATTTACCATTAAACGTCTTATTAGAATGCCATAGATTCTCCCAATTTCTTGCTCGCTTCTTATATTTCATATAATCATCATATTTATCTAACTTTTTAAATAAATAAAATGTGTTACAATAAAGACATTCAAAAATATTCAAACACTTCATCTTTTTTCACCTTTAGCAACAAGACTGATACTATAATCGTTAGCAGAGTACTCTATAGTTCTACTACAAGGAGAATATGCATATTGTGTTCTAATATTTCCATATATAGGTATATAACCATATTTTATATATGATGATAAAGAGAGTCGGCCCTCAAATAAGCCGCTTCCATTTGGATCTACTTCTGCGTCTTTGATTAAAGCCTCATAAGCAAGATCCCAATCTATTACATTAGTACCTAATTTTTTTAAGTACGTTTCAGCCTATTATATAAATTTTGATAATAAAATAAAATAAATCATTATGTTATTTAGAAAAGAAAAAGTAAATAATGATTCAAACCTTACCACAACCATATCAGCATTAGATCCACCTTGTGTGATTCCATTCGCTAATCCACTTCTTCCATCAGGCATAAATCCTTCATTTTTATATATATCAATTAATGATCTAACAATTTCTACGGCTCGTTCTTGTTGGAAAAGTGTAAATAATGGATTTGATGTTCTAGATTTACAATCATGAATTTCTTTATTGTCATATTACACCTTCATGTCTATTTAAATTTATGAAATTTTGAATTTACCTAAATGTATCCCACTATTTTATTTAATTACTTGAGTCAGTAACTTTTAATTTTTACATTGCTTTTAAAGTTTATAATAGAAATAATATACCAAGGTGTAAAAATCTCCATAATGTGGTATTATGTTACTATTGTTATCGTATGATACCCATTTTGGATTCTCACCAGTTCTATTAACATAAATTAGTAAAAATATTATACATATATATATATAGTATATAGTTAAATAATATTAAATGATAAATACATACCTATTACTTGGAATAATCATGGTTCTGTATAAACTACTATAAAAAATAGTTTTTAAATCATCAGTTCCTCCTTCAACATAAATCTTTTCTAGCTCGGTTTGCCAAGCTTTTACAGCTTCTTGTTTAGTTGTCTCAAAATCCCAATTAGGTATCTCACTTTCAGCACTCTTACAAGCTTGATCAGCTGAAATAAATGAAATTCCAACTCTTGATATTATTACTGGATTTTCAGTAACATTAAATGTTAAAATAACACCGCTAATGTCACTAAAATAGTTTCTATCAAAATGCTCATGAATTAGTTCAGCCTTTTGACTTTTCCAAGTCTTAAATTCTATTGCATTGGTATTAAATTGAGAACAGAAATAAACTACATAGGGGCCTCCTTTATTCCAACCGCCGCTATAACAGCCTGCACCTTTTATTTGGTTAAATGAGATAGATTGTATTGATCCACCATGATATTTTGAAGTAGGTCTAATATATTAATAATAATTATAATAATGATGTTAGTAATGATGTTAATAATGATAAACGCATTTAATCTATTAAAAAAATACCTAAATCCAGGCACAGTAAGGCTATGAGACAAATCAATAATAACTTTAGTCTTATTTTTGAATGAAGGAAAAGTGTATCGATGAAGACCTGTTCTTCTATTAGCAGTTAATTCAACTGTAATATTATAACGTTTTAATCCAAATTTAGAATAACCAACTTCAAATTGTTCGAAAGAACGTTCAGAAGAATAGTGATATATATTAAGTGGATCTTCAGATGAATCTATTACAGGAAATTGACTTATAACTCCATATTTTGGTTCACCTAAATTTTTATTTAATCTATATGAGTGAAATACTAAAAATTTACTAAATAACAATATGTGATATATTTATTTTTCATTTACCTCCTGTTCCGCTAACATGTAAATCTTTACAAATAATAATTAAGTAAGACTCATAAACATCTGAAAAAATAGATGACTTATATAATAAATAATACGGTACGAGATATTCCTGTAATGTTTCCATTAGTAGTGTATCTATTAAATTCATAAAAAATTATCACTTAATGTTCTTTTAATAATAACTATAAGCAGTGAGATTATTACCCAGCATTATAATCATCAATGTTATCAGTATCAAAGCCTAATTTAACGACACCAAAAGGATGACATGGTCCAGGAAACACGTGCCCATCTACACGTTATTAAATTCGTTAGCAATATTTCTAAGAATGATTAAATCAAATTTCATAGGATGAATCTATAATAGGTGCTGTCGAGTGATTCTTAAAACGTTCGAATGAAAATTGAAATGAAACTTTAAGTAAAAAATAGAAACAAAACTAAGCAAAGAAAACAATTTTAGGCAAAAAAAATTATAAATACAGAGAAACCTCCATAAATGCACGCTCTTGGGACTGAACTTTAGCAATGTGCATTTAGAGAACAATAAGAAAAAGTGCATTTATAGAAGTCTTGCATATATTTGGGCCAGAGGTTGAACGTGCATTTAGAGAGGGTGTGCGTTTATAGAGAGTGCATTTATAGAGGTTTCACTGTAAAATGACATAAGTGCACACCCTCTCTAAATGCACGCTCAAATTCTGGCTCAAATATATGCTTGACCTCCATAAATGCACTTTTTCTTATTATTCTCTATACGCAAAGCGTGGCCCCACGGGTGTGCACTGAGAGAGGTCTGACTGTATTTTGTTGAAAGTTATAAAAGTCACCTTTAGCAGTTCCGATTAAAGTGTTAACAAATTTCATAATATTTTGACTTTTATATGTTGAATAAGATTTAAAAACGGTTGGATTCTGATCATTTATAGTTATAATTACTATAACTATAAACATAAATAAATTAAAAATTAATATAAAGCTTAAAATGTATCCTTTTGTTCGTTTATACATTGTTAACTTTCAAACGGCAATCATTAATACACTATATATACAAATCTGATGTTTGTATATGTTGTAGGTGGAAATGGAATTTAAGTGGATTTGGAATTTCCTAGTTAAATTAACCCCAGGCATGCATTATATTGTACGTCAGTACGTATTATCAATTTCCGATTTTGTATTACGAAGAATTTACAGGTTTCCTAAATTGGCAGTCAGTTCAACCACGAATTGATTATTTATTAATTAATGTGGTACCAACCTTAATTTCGACATGCTAATGGTCGGATAGATAATTGTGTTTTCAAAGGACAGAATCATTGAGGAAGTTGTACGATGCCTCTTCAATAATACTTACACATGTATACAAATGCTAGTCTCCCCGATGTTAGAGTAGAAGATGTATGCCCTTTGAACTCCTCTTCTAATAAAGAGAATTCTCATAACTTGCCCCTTCTAATAAATTACTTGTCTAAATGCCCACTTACTATAAATGTTTCAATTATCGTAAGTTTTATCCCGATTCTAAGAGATACTCATAAAGTGTGTCTATGGCTACATTCGTTTACCACCCTGATCTATCTTGGCACTTACCCTATCTGACGCTCTCCCAATTTCGAATGGTAACACCGCATAAAATTAATTAAAAAGAAAATTATAATTTCTAGAAAATTTGCCACTCTCAAAACGGTTCAATAATGTGAAAATTATAGTAGAACAAAGGTGAAAATTTTTATTTAAAAACAACGAGTATTTTTGTCGTCGGGTTATTTATGTATCGCTTAATTTGTATGTAAATTCGGGGTAAATTTGCCCCGAATTTTATAAAATCTTTTTTATATTATTTAAATTGCAATTAATATTATAAACTAATTACAAAACCTATAAAAAACAATAAAAAACAAATATTTAATAAATTTATTCATTTTTTACTATGAAAATCTTTAAAACAATTAGGTCGCACTTTAGAGCAACAAAGAGGTACATTACATCTAATACACCAGAATTGAGTCTGAGAAATTGCACAAGTTTTTTTTTTACCTTTATCATTATTTTTTATTACTCATCATTAGAAGTGTTAGTATTATCACTATCAGCCTTAGTGTAAGCCATTATTTAAAAAAAAAATGCGGAAAAATTAAGTATTGATCTTTATATTCAAAGAACATCTTCAGAAGTTCAGAAGTTCAGAAGTTTATTATTTTTGTTTGTGGCAAAATACATCAACACAGGAGTTGCAGTTATGTTTGCGTGCATTGTGCCACAAACATTGGGGATACTTTTAGTAAATTTTAATGGTAGTGTGAAAAATTTGACGGGAATCAGAAATTCGGGGCAAATTTGCCCCGAATACAGTTTAAGGAATAGTGTTATATGCTCAATTCTGCTCAGTGGTTCGTTTAGTCTTGCACTCGCTTTATACACAGCTACGTTTCTTACTCAAACACTGTCCTCTTCTCAATAACAACTTCTCACGACTTTCTTAACTCAAGGTACTAAGTCACTATTACTAGGCACAGGTTATTCATTAAGAAATAGAAGCATGGGTTCGATCTGCAAGATCGAACCTCTATTCATTTAACTCCATTATTTACATTTGATCACGTTCCACGATCAGTAATATGATCATGACGCGTGACATTCGTTGAACCCAGCTACGAAATACAGGGTATCACCACAAAATTGCTTTCATTTTTCAATATTTTTCAAAACGCTAAGTCATACGGGAATATTAAGATAAATGATTCTTTAATTAATAATGGTAGTCGATTAACCAATTTTAGGTTCTGTAACATTATTCGTCCATTGATCTTTTTTTTAGTTTGGTTGATTTTCGTCTATATTTTAAACACCTAAAAAAGAACGGCCTATGTGTCGAATATTGGAATTTACACAGATTTAGTATGTGTGGGAGATCATATTCGTACACTATGAGGTGTAAAATCAACCAATACTATATTTGGTTAATCGTTTGACATCCAAAAAGTATTTGATTATCAAATTTTTGTTTGATTATGCCGAGCACTAGTCATATACAGTGAAACCTCTATAAATGCACTCTCTATAAACGCACACCCTCTCTAAATGCACGTTCAACCTCTGGCCCAAATATATGCAAGACTTCTATAAATGCACTTTTTCTTATTGTTCTCTAAATGCACATTGCTAAAGTTCAGTCCCAAGAGCGTGCATTTATGGAGGTTTCTCTGTATTACTATACAATATTAGTTTTAGAAATTATCGTTATAGTATATTTATTTGGAATAATTTTTAAAATAGGTATAGTATTTTACACCTTTTACCATACTATTTTGGTCATATTATTATATTAATATGTACGATCTTCTGTAATCACATTTTTGATTAGAGATCAACTCTATCCTAAAATATTACCAGAAAGCAAGCTTCTTGTCTTAGCAAAGAATTTTCTTACAAGATTTTAATCTTAATCTACTTGCCTGTTGAATTAAATGATGCTATAATAAAATTTGTGAAAGCTTAGTTTTCAGATATAAAATTTTTCAGAACCATGTGATTTACAGTTGCGCATCAGCGTTAGGCCAGCAATAACCAATAATAATAACCATATAATTATTATATTACTGGGTTATTAGCAAAATCTATCAATTCTGATCCATTCCGAACTGGAATTTTGGTTACGTAGCTAATATACATTTATTAATTAATATAAAGGATTAGATTGTATTGTCATATAATACATATATATAGTTAATTAATGAAATAATTAAAAACCTGCAACTGAAACCAATAATTTCGGTTTTCGATCTCATAAATAGCTCAGGTTCAAATTACGGTCTTAACTAAAAAATCGGTATAATTTCTTCATTTTTTTTTCTAACAATAAATAGCAATGAAAATTTTCATTTTTCAATATTTTTCAAAATTTAAGACATACAGAAATATTAATACAGTCAGACCTCTCTAAGTTCACCCTCTATAAGTGCACACCCTCTCTAAATGCACGCTCAAGTTCCGGCCCAATATACGCTTGACCTCCATAATGCACTTTTTCTTATTATTTTCTATATGCACGTTGTAAAGTGTGATCCCAAGGGCGTGTACTTAGAGAGGTCTGACTGTATAAGCGATCCTTTAATTAATAAAGTTTTTGATGTTCTGTCTGTCTGTCACTTTTAAAGATTAGATTAACCAATTTTAGGTTCAGCAATCTATTCATATGTTGATCTCTCTTTTTTTTTGTGGATTGTCAATTCCGTTTACTTATTTTAAATTCTTAAAAAAGAATGATCTGTGCCGGATTATGACCAAATTCGTATGTTATGTGGCATAAATAATAACGATCCTCATGAACTTGGCATAGTGATCGGAGATTAGTATGGTATATATAGTTTTTTAATTGGTATCCTACACCATTTATCATACTATTTTTGTCTTCATATTGTTATACTGATTCTCTATAATCCCAATTTTGATTATCCCACATCTTTTAGGTTTAGAAATCAATATGGCTTAGAATAGATTTCAAAATTATATCGTAAAATATTACACAAGAAACAAGCATTTTGTCTCAACAAGGATATTTCTTGCAATCCAGAAAAATTTAAAATTTTAATTAAGTATGGCATAGTATGTTATATTATTATATAAAAAATCAAATAAATAATTGTTATTCCGATTGATGAATTATTATAAAATGAGAGGAGTAAGTAAATCTTACTTCGGGCCTTCATTTTATAATTTATTTTTACTAGATTTGGCCTTTAAAAATCTGATAGTGACATCTATGGTAAGCATTACAAATAATCTATATCTGATCAGATTTTCACGAGCTGAATTTGATAAATAATAAATGATTGGCTTGAAATTCCGAAGTCTCGTTTTCTTAGGTAGATTAGTGGTGGCAAAAAAAAGTCGTGACCATGTGATCGCCGACATTTCCGAACCCTTTCGGAGTCATATACAAAATTTATGCAAATACGATATCAGACATATTTTTTTTTATATTAATTATATACCGATACTTTATATAATCAATATAGATATTAATTGTTATATGTAGCGAAATTAAATCGTTCGATTACAAGTTAATAAATCAATATAGCAATCGTACATACATGTTAAGGCGAGATTTATTTATATTTATATTGATTAATAAAAGAGAAATTAATTAGTTTGATTTCACATAATATATCGTAGTGAATTAAATTAATTCGAATCAATATAACGAATATAAATGTAAAAGTGAAAATTAGTTTAATTTCACATAATAAATCGATATAACGAATATAAATGTAAAAGCAAAAATTAGTTTGATTTTACATAATATATCGATATATGAAATGAATTTAATAATAGTAATTTGAATTATAATGTAAAAGCAAAAATTTGAATAATTTATCATTAAAAATAAGATTTTTATCTAAATTAAACTTTAATTGCTATTGATTTTATTATTGTTAGAGGTAAACCCGAGACACAGCAATCCCGTGACGATGTACGAACAAGCGTCGTGCAACAGTGCTGTGACCAGGAAGAATTAGATGCCTATTGCCCTGCAACAGACCCGTTGGATCCGGGTTCCCCAACTGCAACAATAACGCTGATCCCATAGAGAACAGTCACCTGCCCGATTTGGATTGACAGCTGTCAAGGTAATAATACCTTGTCGGGTAAGGTGTGTGGCCATGTGTATGCATCATCAAATGCTGGCGTTATCTACTGTCATTGAGGAAGTGAAACTCAATGAAAAAAATGCTATGGGAATGAAGACTAAGTTGAAGAGAAAAGTAAAGTGCTAGTTAAATTAAGTAAAATCAGGTTTAAATAGTGGGAAAAATAAGTAATGGAAGCATCGAACATTTCTTGTTGTAATTCTTATAAATACAGGTTGGAAACTCCTCTTGCAAAAGAGTAGAGTAAAATGCTCTACAAAAAAAAAATAAATAAATAAATAAATTGTACCCAATAAGTTTGTTAAATAAGACTCCTAATATACAATAAAACCAACATTCCTTTAATTCACTTACTCTAAAGAAATATATATATATATATACTCAAGGCTTGCCTTAGACCTTTGCCAAATCAATTTTGCCTTGCCTTTATCTTGAGTAACGTTACATGACATTGCCAAATTTTAAGCTACAATTTATCGCATTTCTCCTTCTCTGTTAAAATAACTTTGGCAGTCCCACCAGTAACATTATATAAAAAGAGACTTCAAAATAAGCAATAATTAGCTTCACATGATCACAGAGAGATATAGATTTAGATAAATAAATAAAAGCTAAATTTAATTAGTAAGTTTTTGAGTTATAAGCCAAGTCTTTAAGTGTGAAATTATTTTTGTTATCTCCCTATAGTTCTAACTGCCTATTATATACTAATACGTTTTTTTGTTTACTTTAGTCATTCTAAATAAGGATATATAGAGGGCTATAGTAAAGAATCCAGTGTACATGTTATTTGAAAAATCTGCTGATGATTATTAAATACGAATTTAGAAAAACCCCAACATTAATTTAATCGAATATTGACTTACGCAAAAATCCTAAATTAGATTGACAAGATCCATGATACAAATATTGATATCTTTAATGCCAAAATACGTAAAGAAATATAAGCTTTGCTTATTAGAAATGATTTAATTCCAAAAAGATTAGAAATTCGAAAATTATAATTAGAATTTACATTATAGTTTTAATAACAATCGAAAGATTGAAATAAATATGTACAGATTATTCAAAATGTATTTAAACTTCAACTTTTTACTTTTAGAAATATCCATGATTAGAATAGTGACTAAAATTGTTATTTACTTTTATAACCCAATAATTACTCTTTTAGTATATGTTTGAAACATATTTGATAATAATTTCAATCATAATACTTATATCACTTTACATCTCAATTGTGATTATTAATTACTACTTTACCTTTCGACAACTTCATTAGCATATGAAAACTAGGAACATATAATTTGAATATTAGTTATTTAGCTATACTTCATATTTCTATAGCATATATTATCTTATATTGATAAAATATTATAACTATTGCATATTATTAATAAAGAAACTATTTATAAAAGAAAAACCATATTGACAAAATAATACCAAGTGAATAAAACTAATCATCTAAAGTTAATTAGTATACTTAACTGTAACCACTACTGTACTAAAAGTTATAACTACCAACAGAAGTGAATTAGCATACACTTACTGCGTAAAGAATCTAAGAATAGCTATCTTAAAAAATGTACTATATTGTAACTAAAGTATTAATAATTAGATGATAACAATCAAACATATAACAATCAAAAGATGATAAATAAAAAATAATCACTAACTTCATGATTTTGAGAACAATCCAACTGATAACATTCATAATATTAATAATTTTAGCCTTAGAACAAATAAACAAAAATAAGACAACAATACTAGCAGATGTAATTGTAATAAGCATACTAGCTACCTCTATGCTAACAAGCATTACAACAACAACAAGTACTACAACAGATAAGAATATGTCAACAGAAAACAATCAAAGTAAAACAACAATAACAATCATTACTGCAATACAAAGCTTTAATAACAACACCATTAATCTACCATTATTAGCAGAAATATTGGAAATACTTGCAACAATACTAACAACAATAGTATCAATACTTATATTCTGTATCAAAAGAATAACAACAAAATACAAATACCAACAAAAGACAATCAAAAGAAAAGACTTGTACAATTACTAAGCACAATAATTTAGACTACTACATTATGATAATATTAACAACAATACAAATACATTTAATATTGAACAATTAGATAGCTCACAATACTATCAAAGACAACTTAAAAAGTATATACAAAAACAAACAATAGCCAAAGCAACCCTAATACTAACAGGAACAATAATAACAATAGTATTAACAATAGCTTTACTATTATTACCACTATATATACAAAACATAATAGCTATATCAATACTTGGAACAACTGCAATACTTAGGATACTTATAGTAATTTACACCATATTGACACTATATGATAATAACATTATCAATAATACCAACTCCAACAATCAAAGAACCTAACAATAGCATAGACCTCATAACAAACCCCATAGTATTCAAACTACTACTGACATTAATAATATTCATACTGTTATATGTAATAACAATCCTAATTATTTGCTATATACTAAAATAATATAAGAAAAGACTATATAAGAACTACCCAAACCTATCCTATGACCAACAATATAATCAATCAAGTTGCTGTTAAATGCAAAACATAAATTAACAAACAACAAGTGATCAAGACCAAAACCTAACAACTATAATCTTCATAGTATTAATACTTATTAGAATAGCTGCCATAATACTAGCAATAGTAATTAAATACATAATTAAAAAAAGAAAAAAAAGAAAAATAAAAGAAATAATAGAATACCAAGACCTTACAAAGCACCAAATAAACTATTACTGCACAGACCAAAACTTCGAACAAACTAATTAAGAAATATTACTTTACCAAACATAGACCCAGATGAAGAAAGACAAATAACTAAATATATAACAAGACAAAACTGAGTACTACAATTATTTAGAGACAGCATTAGATCTAATAGATAATCATATTACTAATACTAACATATCTAACAATACTTGGACAAGCCTAACAATTTCTAATGATTACAATACCAACTATAACACAAACAGTAACAGTAATTTAAACTGGAATAACTACTGTATACCAAACATCAATATCAATACAAACAGTAATATATATTAAGCAAAGATATAATTGGGAAAATAAAAAGAAACAGTTAGACTTTATAAATGCAAAGAAAGACCAAGTGTTTACTAACTTAACAACAATAGTCACAATATCAACAAATTAATGTCAAGATCACTACAAGAAATAGCTGAAGACCTAGAAAAGTGAATTAAAGAATCACAACAAGAAGAGTGACAATATAAACTATTAACAAAAACTGAAGAAGTAGAATATAATAAAATTAAAATGATTGTTGATAATAAGAAACCAACAACAAAAGAATTAGTAATAGCATTTATAATACTATTAATCTGAAAAGGAGATAACAAATTATATATACAAGAAATTGCAGAATCATACAAATTTAACTATTAGGCTATATTAGAACAAACTAAAAAAAAATATCAAATACAACTAGTAAATGAACCAACTCTGGCTAATTAGACTTACAGATAGACAACTAGAATTATGGCTAATACAACACCCAAAAAGACTAAACATAGACAAACAAATATTGTGGCTAAGAAACAAATTTAAAAGAATATTTAAATTAGAAATACAAGTATACCCCTTAGTATTAACAACCTTTGAAACAACGGCAATAAGAAAAATAGTACAGAATTTAGAAACACATATAAGAAAGAAGCAAGCAATAGCCCAAACAGACATATTTCCAAAGAAAAGAGACATATTAATATATCTACAATTAGGACATATATTAAAGATCAAGACCTAATAAACAAAGAATTGCAACTAGCAAACTTAACCCTAGAAGACTATAATCAATTTTGCTTTATTAAACCACACTTTATTAAAGAAATATAAAAATAGCTGTAATTATATTTTCAGACTTAGAAAAGATTAACTTTTTTACAATGATGGGAGAAATAAAGTTCAATGCAAGAAACTAGATACAATTTAGAAACCAATTTTTACATGCTATTAAAATACATGCACCAGAAGAATTACTAACCTTAGGATACTTTAAAGAAGACCCATCCACTAGATACCAAAAAATAAATGACAATGCCGTAATAGCTCAAGACATGGCTAAAGATAATGAAGGAGCTTTCAATGCAAGATTTCACAAAAGAATGATAAAAAAATTAGTACACTCATGCTTTGAATATATACAATTTACTGAATATGAAATACACAAAAATGATATTGTATGTTTAAACCCGTGTGATATATATGCAAATGCACAAGGACTAGAAAAAGATGATATGTACATGATTAGAAAGCAACATGAGATGCAACTGATAGAATATTTATCATAAAAGACAGTACAGAACTCGACATAATAACTGGACTAAATGTCATATTTGGAAATAACTATAATAGAGCAAGAAGACAATCAAATTTAATATGTGAAGACAATGCAACTAATGCAAATGTAGTATCAAGACAACTATTATTTAAACTATAAATAGATAACAAATACATAACTGCACAAAACATAGTAGATAAACATAGAATATTCAAAAAAATGAGATTTCAACTAACTTATATCAAATAATCTGACAAAGCTAGAATCTTTAAGAACTTATTCATAAGAACTAAAAAAATTGCAAAAATAGATACAACATATGGAGGAGAATTACAAGTAACACTAGATAAGATGTTACTATCAGGATGACATAACTTAGAAGACTACTGAAGTCAAATGAAATTAATTAATGATAATATTAGAACTCAAGAAACATTCTTTGAAGCATTAATCTGAGTATATGAATACTATAAAGAAGGAAATGTAGAAAATACTTAAGAAGCAAAAATGAAGGAAAGCAAACAAATTATTTAAACAAAAAAGAATACTTTAATAACAAGAAAAAAAAATATAGAAAAAGAGAATATGGAATAATCAGCCTTAATAATTTAAGATACTACTTATGTTATCAGAAAGGATATTATATGTCAAATTGCCCAAAAAAAAGAAATTACAAATTAGTCTACAAGAAAAATGACAAAAAGAAGTACAAAAATAATAATTATAAAAAAGACTGGAAATAAAAACTATAGTAAAGACAAAAAAGATTTTAAGAAAGAATACAAACATGAAAAGAAAGAATACTAAGATAGAACAAACAAATAATTATCAGAAAAAAAGAAAAACAAACTTAGAGAAAAGCTTAAAAAGAAACTGTTTAGAAAAAACAATGAAAACTACAAGAAATACAAAAAGGATTATAAGAAAAAAGAATTAAAAACTGAAGAATACAAACTAGCAAACGTGTACAACACATTTGAAATACTATATAGCAATGACAAAGTATCTGGACTTAGCAAATCCAAATTCAAACAATATTGTAGAAATTGAAAACTGATACCTATTCAACTACAAACAGTTCTAAATACCAAAAAGAAGAAGAAGGAGTAGAAGTTCCAATAGTATTCAACTCCAAAAAATGAAAATACAACTAATAAACATATTCTATTGAAAAAGATAAAGAAGAATATAAAGACTTCCTAGCAGCATATAAACAACAATTAGAAGAACTAACCAAAGAAAAAGAATCTGATGAATCAAGTGACTCAAGTGATGATGATAAAGAAGAACTAGAAATAGCAAATTTAGAAACAAATCTTGACAACATTATATTTTAAGACAAAGATGATGAAGGCATCTACAATGTCCATTTCTATGAAAATAAAAATGATTATTTCTAAATGAGAGCATGCCCAATACTCATGAACAACTCCCAAATAAATTAGGCTGTATTAAAGAGTACAATGCAATTTATATTGAATGCATGAATATGGAATTACTTGCAGATTTAAATAAATCTTCCTGTAATAAGAACAATATATATAAACCATATATTAAAAGATCTAATAAAATATATATTTATAATAAAGATATAAATATTGAACCCAAAAATACTAACATATACTCTGCTGAAAATATAAAAGTATAACCTTTCCTAAATGAACAGTATTAAATAAATTAAAACCTAAAGCAGCTAAAGGATTTTACATAATAGCATTAATAAATAATATACAATAGAAATAAAATTAGATGAAGGATCAACTAATACCTTAATGAGAATAAACCATGCTAAATTACTCAGACTAGACCAATTAAAAACCAAGCTAGCACTAGCAAAAGCTGTAGGAAATAATATTAAAATACTAGGCAAATTAGTAGTCAATATAAAAATAAATGAATACTTAATCCCAAAAGTAAAAATAGACATTCTAAACACTGAATCAAAATATATCCTCTTAAGAAATAAATACCAGATAATAATGGAAATATATAAAGATTCAATCACACAACAAATTCTAATCAACAACAAACTAGTCATAAACCAATACATGATACTTACAAGACAACCTAACTAGACAAATGGCAAGGGTGAAACTTCATATAGGGATCTACTAGGAGACTCTATAATCAACTATGTTGTTTATACTGACTCGATTAGTGCTTATTCCAAAGTAATCTTGCATTGCCAACCACTTTGCCATAGTAACTTAAGCTCAGAAAAATAAATAGTTTAGTGATAAAAGTGAACAATAAGGAGTGTAAGACACCCAATGTTAATGATTTCCCCCAAATTATTTAGAAAAGTGAAGTTCTCATTACTAAAATCACCTCCAAACAGAAGAAAATATTCACAACTAGCTAAAAATATGAAGATATACTATTGAAATTAATAAAGAGTATAAGGACTAACAAAAAGGAATATAAACACCCAAAACAAAAAGAAGTGAAAAGCATACCAACTAGTACCCCAAAACTTATAAAGAAAAAGATCTTTAAAAGGCTACCATTAAAACAAACTAAAGTATCACAAGAGATTAATTATATGACTAAAGAATAGTTTAACAAGAAACAACCAAAATACCAACCAATCTCGAAAGAATTTGTAGATGAAAATACACTACAAATATTTCTAAAAATATGTGAACAAAATAGAAAAAAAAAGAAATTAATAGAAATAACAACAAATGGACAATTGAATAAAATAGTACAAGCAGTTATAGAAACAGAAGCAAATATTATCTAGACCTTTGTACAGTATATACCTGTAAAAGGAGAATTTAAAAATAAGGCTTATGGCAATTATGTAACTCTACAAAGAGGATTGCTAGATATTCAAAATGAAATAAAAATTATTCAAGGGAATAACTAAGCACAATTGAAGCTAATTATATATGCATCAATAGGATTAACAATAAGTAGTAACCTTCTTAACAAACAAAGAGAAATAAATTAGAAAACTAATAGGATCATAGAAGAAATACAAAGAGCACATAATATAGGAGCAAGAAAATATGTTTTACATATAGAAATAGCAAATAATTTAGACCCAAGAGAAATAACCAAAAATTTGAAATACATCCTTAAGCCACCTGCTCTATAAATACAATAATACTATTAGAAAACTTTGCATCAAATAAGTGTTACAGAGCAATCTTTGAAGAGTTGCTTAAAATAAAAAGAAGTATTCCTAAAGAAGAAAAATATAAAAAAATTGAAACTGGTAAAGTGATAGACTGAATAAGACTGTGTTTTGATACACAGCACTTCTTTGCAGCTGGATCAGAAAGAAACCTCAAGGACTACCTCAAAGTAATTGAGGAATATGGAAAAGAAATATGATTACTACATATAAATAATGTAGTTTGCACTAAGAAACAAAAAACTAAGACTGGCCAAATGATAGAAATAAAAGCAATAGTATTTAGAAGTAGACAAGATATCTATGAACATCTATTAAACAGACAGCTGCCAAAAGAAATATTTAGAGAATTAGTAAAAGAAATGCATGCAAGTATACTATAAACACCCAGAAGAACTAATTCAGATAGAAAAAAACAAATAAATAAAGTACGAACATTAAGGCATTATGCTAATAAAATACTGTCAACAGACAGAGAGCTCAATAAAGATTTAGAACAAAGAATCAAGAACTTGAATAAATGGGACCCTAGAATAGGAATACAATTTAATAACTTACTACCAGACAAAATATATAAATATAAAGAGGATCCAATAGAATATATAATGCAAGCCATGGCAAACTTGAAGATAGAATGACAAGAAAGGTATCAAGACTTACAAAAAGAAGTATCTAGAAAAAGAATGCATGATGAAAAAACAGGAAGAATAGCCCATAAAATAAATAGAATAAAAGAAAAATAGTCACTACAAGTAGAACCCACAAAAGCTAAAGTGAAACAAGTATCTAAAACACCAGTAATATCAACATTCTCTGGAATGCTAAACATGACAAAAAGAAATCTTGAAGAATTAAAGAAAGAAAAAGATAAAAATAATATTGAAGAATTTACTGAAGATCTAGAGAGATTAATGATAGAAATATTAGGTATAAAAACAGAATACAACAAAATAAATAGAATAAACTCTAAAGAAGTACATAAAATAGTAGAATGAATAAAAAGCATATTAATGCTACCAATGGATATTAAAGAATTTAGAAAAACAGAAAGAGAATAACTGTTTAACTTTCTTATATAGTATATTACCAAAAACCAATAACAAAAGGATCAATAAAGAAACAACTTAGAGCTAAAGAAGAAGAATATCAAGTAAATATTAAAAAGACATTGGAAATGAACAATGAAGACTTTAAGAAATTAGATGAATTTGATAAACAAGCTATAATACAGACCTTGCTAATTACATCATGAAATGGAAAAGAATGATGAAATTAGAGAAAAGGCAAATTAAAAATATTTTGATTTCTGCCTAATAGTACAGAAAATAAATCACCAAAGAAAATAATGAATGAAAAAGAATAATTAGAACAATTAGTAAAAGGATCTGAACAACAGAAAGAAATTTAAAAGGAAAAAGAACAAAAAACAGATGAATTATATGAAAATGTAGATAAAAACAGTGACACTAGTAGTAAACTAGAAGACAAAACTTACCAAAGAGACTTAGAAAACTTTAGTAAAAAACTAACTCTGCAAAATAAACCTGGAAGCTTATCTATTGAACTAGTGAATAAGCAATTAACTAAATCACAAAGTATTGAGAACCAGATTAAAAGCTATAGATACAGATTTAATAAACCAGTACATGTAAACCAAGCAACATGAAGAAATCCAGTGAATGACTCTTTTAGCAAAAGATTATTCAAGAGTGAAATATCTAGAGACGATGAACAACTAATAAGGAATATAACAAAAGGATTAATAGAAGAAATAGAAGAAAATCAGATATTTGGGGGTGAGTCAATAGAAATGCACCAAATTTTTTCTAAGTAAATTTTTTTAAAACTTTGAACAAAAATAACTTAAC